>LPNX010410563.1:409569-546605 GCA_001517045.1 Pseudotsuga menziesii
GACAAAGTGGTTACAAATGAAGAAGTCAGTTGCATAACTACCCAAACTAACCGAAATTCAAAAGGCATGTTTTTTGATATTTTTAAAAGGCATCCGCGGGTTGCAAAACTGGACAGTCGCAGATACGAAAATTATATGTGGGTTGCTAATACATAAAGTCATGGATATGATCAACTTTTTGTATCCGCGGGTACGAAAGAGAGCAACTTGCGTATCATCCGTGGGTTTTCCTTAAGGCAAGTCACGAATAGACAAAAAACACATTTTAAGGTTATTTTTGGGATTTTCAGACTTTGGTGTATTCTAGAAAGTTTTATCTAACTGAAATACCTTTCCAACGGTGTAGAGATGAGGTCAAATGGAGTTATAGAACTCAATATATAGGTCCTCCAAGATAGGTGTTTTTTCAGTGACATTCAGTGACTGTCGTCATGCGACGGAATCATGGGAAAGTGGTCACAGGAAGAGAAGTGTCATTTTGAGCTATAACAAAAGTTGTCAGAGAACCCAATGTTCCATGACAATTCGAAGCATTTCAAGATCAAATATCACTATATCAGGAATATGGTTTAGAGAGGAGCAGTGAAGCTCCAGTTTGTGATCCAAATTGAGATCTCTCAAAAGAGGGAGTTCTAGCATAGCTAGTGAGACAGGTTGTCTGAGCATAATATCTTGGCGAAGCTCATAGGTTGCTTAGATGTAAACAATCATATAGGTTGTCCTTGGATGTAATCAGTCTTGGCGAAGCTCATAGGTTATCCTTGGACGTAATCATCCCTAATGTGATTCTATGCTATAAATGGCTAGAGTGAAGTTTGAGTACTTCAGAAGAGAAGCTTGGTGTTCTCCAGATCGAGATTCCATCCAAGGGGAAGTGATGAGTCTGTGAGCCTTTCTGACATGGTGGTAGGTTGCACCTCCCATGGTTAGATATAAGTGTTGTGCCTTTTTGACATGGTGGCAGGATTGGTTCCTCCCATGGTCAGATGTAAGTGATGTTCCTTTCTGACATGGTGGTAGGATTGGTTCCTCCCATAGCCAAATGTAAGTGTTGTGCCTTTATGACATGGTGGCAGGATTGGTTCCTCCCATGGTCATATGTAAGTGTTGTTCCTTTCTAACATGGTGGTAGGATTGGTTCCTCCCATGGTCATAAGTAAGTGATGTGCCTTTTTGACATGGTGGCAGGATTGGTTCCTCCCATGGTCAGATGTAAGTGTTGTGCCTTTCTGACATGGTGAAAGGATTGGTTCCTCCCATGGTCAGATTTAAGTGTTGTACCTTTTTGACATGGTGGTAGGATTGGTTCCTCCCATGGTTAGATTTAAGTGTTGTGCCTTTTTGACATGGTGGCAGGATTGGTTCCTCCAATAGTCAGATGTAAGTGTTGTGCCTTTCTGACATGGTGGCAAGATTGGTTCCTCCCATGGTTAGATATAAGTGTTGTGCCTTTCTGACATGGTGGCAGGATTGGCTCCTCCCATGGTCAGATATAAGTGTTGAATATGTGAATACCTATGTGGATTCTAGGCCTACATCCAGCAAGGTTGGCTCTGTAGAACTTCCTATAATGAGTAGAATTGAGAGATAGCACCATTTGCTCAGGATAGTGGAAGTAGTAATGATGATGATCCAGTAATGAAGACTTGTGTTGATGAACTGTGTCAAGAGAATACCTTCCTAGTTAAGAGGGAGTGTTGTTGTATTTGTAACTTTGGAATGTATTCACTTGTATATTTTATATTGTATTTCATTGTACCCCGACGGAGATGTTTGTTTCTCTAATCGGAAGAGTCATTAATATAATAAAGTCATGTAAATTCATTGAGGTTAACCCTCCATTGTAATTCAGGGAAATAGTCCCCACAGTTGAGGGGTATTAGGGTTATTAGACTCTCCTAGTGAGGTCAGCCCTGTAAGAGTAAAATTCAAGTAGAAAATAAGTATAAATAGAGAGTGAGACTCTCTATTTGAAACACACACTCACTAAACTATAGCACATGAGTGAGAGAGTAGGAACTCGCACAAGTGAGAGAGAGAACAACCATCGGAGATCATCTTTGTGTTTTTGGGTTTTACTTTTGCTATTGGTGCTCATTCTATCTCTAAGGAAGTTGTGGGGTTTTCTCCTTTATGGTTTCCCTAAGGAAAACTCTTTGTGTCTCTTGTCTCTTGTGATTATTGCTGTGCATGTTTTTCTCTCAGATAAGGTCCTATATCATATTGATTAAATGATAAAAATCTAACAAATTCCAAACGAGGAACAAAAGATACATTTATTTATATTCAACAAAATTTGATACTTTTGACACTGTTCCAGCATCATTATGAGGCTCTGAATGTGATCCTTTATGAGCCCAAACACTATCCAGTCATCAAAGTATACCTCAATAAAATTATGAATAAAATCCTTGAAAGCAACAAATACTATCCTGGAAAAGATAATAGGAGCATTCTTGAGTCCAAAGGGCATTAATATGTATTGAAATTATCCCCACTCCGTCGCAAAGGTTTTCTTGTGTCAATATTCCTTCACAATTCTGATATGATGGTAGCCAGAGAATCCATCAGTTAAAGAATACACTTCTTGACCCCTAACACTATCTAATACCTCATATGTAAATGGAATAAAAAATGAGTCATGTAAGCAGGCGTCATTCATCTTTCTTTGGTTGACGCAGATGTGTACTTCACCTGTAGTCTTCTTATATTGTACTACTATCGGGCTAATCCACTCACATTATTTAATTGGTTCTATGATATCACATCTAGCATTAGATTTAATTCTATCTATACATTTTCCTTATACCGCAAATTCAGTCGGTATGGTCGCTGCTTCAAAGGATTTGCTTCAATTTTTAAAGGTATCTTCATCTGTTTAGGGTCTCTGACAATTCCCTTCAACTCTGAAAATTTGTGTAGGGAATAGATCCTGGATTTCATTGAATAGGTCCATGATATTCTCGACAGCTTTATCATCCCAATAATCTCCAATATTGGAGAAATTTGGATTCTTTAGAGATCCAAAGTTTACCTTGTTGGTTTTTAATGGATTTAGGAACTGGTTAATTGAAATACCAAATCCTTCCATCGCATGAGTACCTTCAAACTCTAGGATGTTTGTGTCTCATGGGTCATTATCTTCAAGTTCACCCTTAACATTATAGCACTCCATCTAGTGTTGGGTTTTCGTGCTGCTATGATTAAAGTTTGACATCGACATATGGATATCTTCAAATATCATTGTTTTGATCACTTGCAATGCAACATCAAACAAATGATGATCATCAAAAAAATTGAATGTGTGTATAAATATAGTAGTCAATTCATCCCATTCAAAAGTCCCTCATCGTAGCTCAACCAACTTGTACCAGTTCCTTGGCATCATATATAATGTATGCACAAAATGATGAACCCATTCCTGTCATGGGAATTCCTCCCATGTAACAGGACAATATTAAATGTGCTCAATGGGATTAGTCAATCCCGTGTAATTTTTACCAATATAATTGATCTTCTCTCCAAATCATATCTCCATCAATTTTTGACATTGAATCCAGTCTGAGATAGATTGTTTATGTGTGACCCATCACCTGGAAGGTGTATATTTCAGCTTAAAGTTGAGAGCGGACAAGTGCTGATGTTCTGCAACTTTTTCTTCAAATTCTATTAGAAATTATGTCAAGTTAGGTAAGCCTTCATATGTGGGTAGCTCACTTGCCTCACTACCTACCCATCTCATAGACTTTGTAATTCTTGCACATCTTCTCATTGATACTTCTTGCAATCGGTTCTTCCAGTTTCTAAAGATTCTCCAGAATCCAATGTACATGAACTAACACTGCACCAACTGAGCTTTCTGTCAGCCATTGGATTTACATAATCATCCCTTGTATAAGTAATGTTGTAAATCTAGTCCAGATAATATCCTTGTCCTTCACTATTCATTGCTTGATGTATCTCTGTCCTTCCAATGAATCAATTGGTGCAACCACCCTTAGCTCTAAATATTCAAACGCTAAGATTATTTTCTTAAAATTTATAATTGTTTCATTATCAATCGCTCAGTTCATCCCCAGAAGTGCGGGATACAGATTTTTATCATCCATAATGTCAATCACTTTGAATTCGACGTAATTTTTAAGGCATTCTATATCAACAGGAACTTGATTCAATCGATTGATAGGTAGAACTTTCGACTAATTCACTAATCAAAGTTGTACAGGAGTCAATACGAGTCTCGACTTTCCCATTCTCTCCCATGTTTGTCTAGTCATAATGTTGACATCGGAGCCAAATTACAGAATAATATAATCCATATCATAATATCCTATTTGTTCATTCATCCTTAGTTTGCAACCAGTCTTGAGTCTTTTCTCGATATTATTAACCCTTTTTTCTGGTCATACCTCTTCTTGGGGTTCTTCTATCAAAGATTTCAATTCTGCAACACCATCTTTATCTTGGATTAGCGTTAAATTTTTTTTTATAGAATTCTTTTAGTTTACTAACCTTTCCTGTTGGTTGCTTTCAGAGTAGTTGGTTAAATCTCTGGGGCATCTCCAATATTGGTCTTCCAGAAGTCGACGCTTGATTTCTGTCGACGAATTCTTGTCACGCTTCCAAAAATACTTCCTTTTATTTTTTGACATCGAATGGTGCTTTCTTTTTTGTTGTTGGTCGCACCTGCGGTTGTCCATACAATGCCTCTTGATATGCTCCCATTGCAGTACATCCTCTTGTTACGAGAGAAATATGTGGTTCCCTTGGTTCAGCTGAAATCTTCTGGATATTCTGATTGGGGTTCGTATTGGGATTCTGTGTTGTATTCATATTTCCCACATTCCTATCCCGTGACTTCGTAATCAAATCCAGATATTTCTCGACAATATGATCAAAATATTCCAATATGAACATGTTGTAGTAGGACTCATGCAGTCCCTAGAAAAATGTCCAGGATACCCACAATTAGAACACATAATTTGTCCTCTTCTGTGACCAAATCCTCCTCCTTGTCCTCTACCTCTAAAATATCCACCCCCCATGGGTTGAGGGTATTGTTGTTGCGGATACTGATTCTAAGGTTGTTGAACCTATGGGTATTGAACTTGAGTCCACTCAGCATGCAATTGTTCATCATTATTCATTAAATAGTTATCAAATGTTTTCTCCTGTAGCAGTTGTTATGCTTTGTAGTCTTTCTCATCATGGCCTACTGATCGACAAAACTTGCAATATAAACTGGTCCACACACTTACAATATTTTGTAAGTACAAACACTCTTCCAACCAATGGACTCTAGTCTGTCATATTATACACCAAGGAATCCCTTTTGTATTTATCGGGCTTGGTGCTCCTAATGCGACATAATTCATATAAGTTGGGCAGTTTTATTTGTAGTGTCCCTCTGTTCTGCATCTAGTACACCTGATTTCTTCCTGTACTTCCTTTCCTTTCATAATTTCTTGAAGTTGTAGTGTAAGGTTGGCTAGTTGCGACTGGATTTGCATCATTCTGTCACGAGTCTCTCCGATAGGTAAGGATTCCATTTTCATAGCCAATTTCAGAGCCTCGGCCTACAACACAATATTTTTTTGCATTAAGGGAATTTGAATGTGGGGTAACAATGTCACAATAAACTACTGTTTGTGTTGAACGTGTTGTCACCTTTCACACACCTAGGGGTTAATCGTAACATAAATCTTCATGCTGCTAGGTGTGTCCTTGAAGGCAAGTATCGAGTCAAGTACTGTCACTTGATCTTGACTCCTCCATTTAGGAAAAAATCCTAATGAAGCCAAGGGGGGTGGTCCCTAAGAAATATTTTACTAAGGCTCTTTTGTTTTATTCGTTAATGATGGAAGTAAGTTTTTTAGGATTTGTTGAAATAAACTACTAAGACAATATTGTTGCAAATATAAATGAATATTTCACCAACATATAACATCGACACGTAAATATTAGCAACAATAAAAACCTGATGATAAATGACACTAAAATGTTGCAAAATTAGATCAGTGACAATGGAGTCAAAATAAAGAAATGATGCTGCTGAAAAATAAAATGTTTTGCAATGTTTCGTGGTCATTTTTAATTATTGAAAGATGAGTTGAGTTACGGGAAGGAGATTCTCGATATACTGTAAAGTACCGATAATATATTTGGAATATGATGAAGGTGGTTTGTCACTCATAAATGTGGGATGAATCGGAGTATTTGAGAGGTGTCCAACACTACACCAACAAGGATGTAACCTGATGGTATCCCAAGGTCACTATTCAGTGGTTTTCGATTCCTTTCAATAATTTTCCCACGATTTTCAAATGTTACTATGTTGGATTTTTTGTAATGTTCTTGGGAGTTTCTTTTGTTAATTAAGTGTTAAATTAATGTGTATAAATTAGAAAATGGCACAAATCACTTTTAACTCCCCAATGACCAGGAAAAACCTACATAGGGAAAGAACATACAGAAGTTTTACGATAAATTTTTTATTCCAAATAAAGAAAGCAAAGCGTTTCTAAAATAAATTAAACTAATGACAAATTGAAACCTCAAAAATGTGTCACTTTCTGATGATCCACCAATAATCGACAAAACCTTTTGTTGGTGGCAAGAGCATACTTTGTGGCAACGAATTCGCTATGAAATTATTAATTTATTCTAATGTGAAATCAAAACAAATTAATCAACCTATTCATCCTTTCTAGAAGGCATATTGTCTGCATGTGTTGGTTAGTAAAAAGAAAACCAAAAAAAGACACTGTGAATCCCCCAAGGGAGGATGGAGTGTGGGCGTTGTGTATCCCACTTGATTTTTTTTATTGAACTTTGAAATGTGATGAAAAGTGAAGTAAAATTCATTTTTATCCTTAAACAGGATTGAAAGTCTTACAATATTGTAGGGAGAGGAAGGGAGTGAAGAAAGGGGATGAAGGAAGGACTTTTTGGTGTCTGAGGTGACCTGAAACTTGATTTTTGAGAAGTATGTCCTTCTATTTTTCTTAAAAACTTATTAAAACCAGTGATTAAAATATGTTAGAATGTCACAAATTATTCAAAATAAAATACATAATTTACACTACTCAAAATGGTTGAAAATTGTGATTTTTTTATTGAAAAGGGAACTTTACCAGACTACTTCGGATCTAGTTTGAGATCAAACTTTTTAAACGAATATAGATTTGATATATATGCATATTTAATATCATATTTTAAATATCATATTTATGTATCTAATTTTTATTAAGCATAGAGAAACATTAACCAAGAAAAAGATTGATTTTTAAAAAAAGGAGAGAGAAATCCTCAAGCCCTTGCTTAAATGGAATGAAGGAGAGAGGGATCCAAAAAAAGGATGTTAAACACAACAAAATTTATGTTTTTGAAAATAATTGGATGCAACGGATCTCCAAAATCCCTTCTACCTAAGAAGACTCTGCAAAATCTAGGCAATTCTTCATACAAACAAGGTTAATCTAGTCAATCTCATCAACAAAAAGAAAGAGAACCTGAGTATAAAGGAATAAAATATCTTTCTATTAAAATAATATGATAATGAAATGAAAATAATTAAATTATCAACTACAAATACTTATTCAAAATAAACTAGATCTAAGCAACATTATTTGACAAAAAAAAGCATGAGATTGAGCTGATTTCAGCTCAAAATTAACCAAGTTACAAGTTCACAATGCAATGCCATATATTATCCTCCAAATCCTTCAATTTCATTGAGAAAATATGCAATAAAAATAATACAATGAGTATAGTTTCAATGCATCCTCTTGAACGAGGAGCAAGACCCTTCTTTTATTGAAAAAAGGAGCTCAAACCCCAAGGGGGTACAATTCCCAATGAATGAGGTGGTTTTGGGAGTGGAGAAAATCATGGGAGGAAGTTTGAATTCATGGGAGTGGAAGCTTCCACCTAATAGTAGGTATCCCACTTGGTTTGGGAAGCTTCCACCTCCTCCAACCAACTCATCCAAGTGGAAGAATGCGCCCTCCATGAGGAGAATGTGTCCCCCTTTGGTGGAGGTGAGTTGTATCCATTCCATTGATGAATGAATATGCTCCTATATGTTCATAAATTCCCCAGGAAAGGTCCTCAACTAGCCTGACACCTCAAAGAAATGTCCTAGACAAGCTACCTTTGATTTAGGAATTGGATTTTCTCCATTTTTTCCATTTATTTGACCCTCAGATCCATTTTGGAGAGAAAATCAAAATTGATAATTGAAAGTTTCTAATTTGAATCTCAAAAGTGGGTTTAGTGGTTAATTGGGGGATATGGGTCCAAAAACGAGCAGATTCCCCATGACCAAATTGGCTCTGTAGGCCTAATTTTATGATCTTTTGAACTTTAACAATACACCCTATCGATGATTTTATTAAAAATCTAAAAATTAAAAAATCCCATGAAAGACTTAGTGCACGTCCACGAAAATTTGGGACTATGACTAGTATGGTATAATACATAGAACCTAGGATTTAATTAATACATAATCACCAATTACTCCATCCCATCTTTGGAGGATTTTGAGTGAAAAACTCAAAAATTATATGTCACTTAAAAAGGTGTCACATAATCGATGAGGTAAACAACACTCAAGGGCGATGAACTTGATGACCAAGCCCTGAGAAGGCCCTGCATTTTACAAAATAAAGCATCAAGCTATCTCATTTATTACAATCCCCCCAAGGGGTTGTGAACACGTCAAAAAGGGACCATAATTGGCCCTGATGAAACCATGAAACTTCCTGAGCACCGAGTAAGAACAATTGATTTGTTCCGATCCTTGGTGGCTCACTTGAAAAATACCATAAGTGAAACTTGGTGGATAACAAAACATCTGACATCTTGAAACTTAATTTTGTCATCAACGTCTTAAATCTTTGGTCGAAGTCCCAAATAGATTTTGTAGGCAATTGCTTAATTTATTTAATATTTGTAATGCACTGCGACTTAGATTTGGGATTTTTGAATTCATCTATTTGTCCTGCTCGAATTTGATCTAATATTTTCTATGGGATTCCTATTGGAACCAAAGACAATTTCATGTACCTATCCAACGCATGACCCCTAAGGTTTGTGATCATTTGAGCCTTCTTTATGGCTTCATCTTGGACATGTCACACGGTCCACACAACATCACATAGAAACCAACATTTCTCAGGGTCTTCTAACCCATTTCCGTTAAATATTTTCAACTTAATATCATTCTTGACCATTATATTCATTCTTGGAACTGCTTGGGTAGTGGGAATCCCTTGTTTACTATTCCCATGACTATTGTTACTTTTATTAATAAAACCAATGGGAGATGAGTTTCTAGATCTTACCTCCGGGGATGTACATGGGGTAGTGGGTATGGTGTACTTGTACTCTGGATATGGAGCTTCTTCTTCTTCCTCTTTTCAGGTATAGGCTAGTATTCATCTTCCTCATCACAAGAACCTTCATCAAAGTGTGATGCCAAATCGTAGTACTCTCCTTCGGTCGTACTACAACTTCCTCTTTTGGATGTAATCCTTCTCCTCTTTCTCGACCAAAATCTTCTTCCACTTCTTAGACATCCACCTTCTAGTTCAGTCTCATTATCACTAGGAAACATCTCAACTTTCTCTGCTCCATTTTTTTCAAACTTATCTTGTGACATATATTAGGTATCTGTGCAAAAATCCTTATTCGTCGGACACCATTCTTAATATTCCTTTCTCGTATACAATCATCTTGATCCAAAATTTCAGAGAATTCAAATACCGACCTCTAAGTCCTTATAAAAAATTTATTTCCACCTCATTGTGTGATTTTATTGTGTTGACAACAAATTCAATGATGTATCTTTCTAAATATTATCAACCCACAAATCAACCACTCTAGATATGTGGTTGCTAATACTTTTCATCCACTAAATTGGCAGATGGCTCCACTCTATTAGTTATCCTCCTTGAAAGTTTCTCCATTGGGTTGCTAGATTCAACAACGAATCATACAACAAAACAAGAAATTCACAAAAGAAAATATCATGAATATTTGTATAGAGGTATCACTCCAACCACTCAGTTGGATTCAGCTGAGAACCTTCACTTTCTTTCTGTGCAAATTCTAGTTCCTTAAAAATCCACCTAATATTTGAATTTAGGGATTCATCAGGTGCCACAACATATCCCCACTAAAATGATTTATGGTCCCAACATTGAAACCATTTGTTGTCTTTCACCTCTAGTCGACCCAAGTTTAGATCCTTGGTCATCAACAAAGACCCAGATATCGACCTGACAGAGTAGGGATTAGCTGGAAGCACCTACGATGCAAATGGAGTCTCGCTCGAAATATCATATGGGGAACTGCCATAACCATGTTTCTGTAGTTAGGTGGGGGTTTCTACTCTCACGGTACCTTATCAAATCACTTGAATGAAGCTAGGGGTTATACTTCTTATCCCTTGTTTATACATTCAAGATAATAATCTAATTACCAGTTGACACATATTACAATAATCAACATAATAGCCCTATCACGGACTCATTCAATAAGCAGTGCCACACATACATATATGAGATTCTTGATAAACAGATGCAATGTATCATATTCAGATTTACTTATTCACCACATATATCCAATAGACATAAACACATTAATCAATTACACATAGAGACAACAATTAACGTGGAAACCCATCTGGGAAAAACCACAAAGGCTCTCTTCATCTGGCAAGAGAAATATGTTAGCACCTTTTGTATGTGCACTAAGCTTCCATACTCTTCTCTAGGTATTGTTTATATCTCATACAAATGTATCTCCCCTCATGCTTTATGGTTTTGGTTCTAGATACTTCTTCTCTTCTTCACTCCTCTGTCGATCTGCACACAACCTGAATTGTTTTTCTAGCTAAAACAACTCTCCTCTTCTACTCTCTACCTACACAGTGGCTTAACCAACCAACCGACTACTTAGCTAAAAACCAAATCGATAACCAACATTAGTCCTGCATACTACTTGGGTTCTCCCTTTTATAATCTTCTATCTATCCTAATAAATTGACTCTTTTCTGTTAGCCAACATGATTTCATTTCTATTCTCGTACATTCAGTTACAACTGAAATTAGGCACTATCGGCCCAAAATACAATTATTTGTTTTACCAAAAGTGTGTTTTATTCCAAATAAATCCTTACCCATAATCATGCAGGATGTCCTTTTCAACTACTCTTCTCTTCTTTTGTCGTGGTTTCTTCCGTCACGGCTACTCTCATCACCGATCTTTTCGTCCTGGTTTCTTCTGTCATAGCTTCTCTTCCATCACAACTCTTCTTTGTTGTCTTGCAACTAGATTATTTATCTTCTTAAACATAATTATGATCTAATTCTGATTAACTTTTCCTAGGGCCAACATGTGATGTATTACTAACCATGGTCACTGATTTATATTAAGTCTCCTTTAGATACTGGCGACCTCTATAATTAATTACTTTAGCTTATGATCATTTGGTTTGAGTCTGTAATATAATATAATAACAAAATTCGACAAATCTTCTTAGTATAATATGATATGATAGATATTAAATTTAGCACATATTGAGCATGCAATAAAAGATAAGAGATAAAGTTAGATGTAGAGAGAACACGAGAATTCGAATTACTTATGAGAAGACTTCAATGAACTCAAAATTGTTAAAGCTTCAGTTAAAGAAATAATGTATGCATTATCGATCCTGAATTGTTCCTCTAGCTAAAACAACTCTCTTCTTCTCCTCTCTACCTACACAATGGTTTAACCAACCAACCAACTACTTAGCTAAAAAACAAATCAATAACCAACTTCAGCCCCGCACACTGCTTGGGTTTTCCCATTTATAAGATTCTATCTATCCTAATCAACCGACTCTTTTCTGTTAGCCAACAGGATTTCATTTATATTCTCATACATTCAGTTACAACTCAAAATAGGCACTATCGGCCCAAAATAGGATTATATGTTTTTACAAAAAGTGTGCTTTATTCCAACTAAATCCTTACCCATAATCATTCATGCTGTCCTTTTCAACTAGGGGATCACTTAGGAGGTCATGCATTCGGTCAGAGTGAAAAATCTCGAAGCCCTCATTCTCAAGATGGATATGATTAAGGCATATGATCTCGTTAAATGGACATTCTTGAGATTGGTTCTACTACAAATTGGGTTGTCAACGAAAGTAGCTAACTGGATTATGGAATGTGTTTCCATCGCCACTTTTATAGTGTTGATTAATGGAAGATCCTCTTCTTCTTTCTCTGCTATTCAGGGTCTACGACAGGGGTGTCTGTTATCTCCATTACTGTTTCTTTCGATGGTTGAGGGGATGAGTCTATTAATCCACAAGGATAGGCGCTTGCGCAGGATTAGGGGGATCAATATATCATCTACACTGTCTATCACACACATTTTGTTCATTGATGATGTGGTGTTTTTCAGTTTTGGGTCTTGTACGGAATGGACATAGTTTAGACACATTGTGGATCTTTTCATGGCATCAACTGGTATGGCTATTAGTACTGATAAATATGATTTTCTCTATAACAATGTTTCTATTGGTATGCTTGAACAAGTGCGAGTGGTTTTCCCTTACAATATGGAGCCAATTAATACCAGATTTAAATTGGTTAAAACCTTTGGACTACCGGGTCACGGATTGGACTTGGTTGTTGAAGTGTTTTGAATAGAAGATAAACCACTGGACATTCCGTTTATGAACTCTTAGAGGACGTATTGTTCTTCTCAAGTATGTTCTGGGGGCACTTCTAGTTTATTGGTTTTCCTTAATGAAAATCCCACACACTATCTTGTCTTATATGAGGAGATTGATGGAAATTTTTTTGTTAAGTGGCTCAATAGTTAAAAGGGGTTTTCACTTGGCCAGGTGGGAGTTGTTGACCTAACCTTATGCGTTGGGTGGATGGAATATTAAATATCTAAGGGGTTTTAATGATGTGTTAAGGGTCAAAAGACTGTGGATCGATCTAACCAGCGGTGGATTATGGAACCATGTACTGAAGGCTAAATACATGCGTAAGCTCTCCCTTTCTGAATGGTTAAGGCTAGGATCATACACTGTGCAAAATACTTCCATTATATGGAATGATTTTCTTGGTGTCATTAGATGGATGTGTAAGGAGTTATGATGGATGGTTGGGGCAGGCTGTGAGGTCCTTATTGGCATCGATCTGGTGGCGAGGATGGAGGAATATAAATTTCTGACACAACCCCTCATTATTTATTTGTACGATCATGACATTGTGTCATTGAACCATATTTACAGGCCTAGTTTTGGTGGTGATTTTGGCTCGATCTGGACGAAGGCTAAAGATTTGGGTTTGGGTGGATTTTGGAAGGTAGAATGGGACCTATACTCTGTAGCACTGTGATCCATGATTTTACAGCTCTCCAACGACACTAATAAGCTGACTTGGCCCTTCAACAAAGTCGATGGGAAGGTTACTGCTCACACTCCTTATTTATTTATAATAGGCTTGACTGGGGATTCTGATCGGAGTTGGTACTGGCTAGATATTTGGAGATGGAGGATTATGGTGAAAATAAAATGTTTTTCCTAGCTTTGCATAAACAATAAACTATCAACTTGGGACAATCTGATGAGGAAGGGCTGAATTGGCCCAAATTTTTGCCATCTATTTCATAGGGAGGCTGAGACCATGCAACACTTATTTGTTGATTGTTCTTTTGGTGCAGATGTTCAAAGACGGGTATTCTATCATCTTGGAATGGTACATTGTAGTAAGACTGAAGGGCTAAGGGAAGTTATTTCATATTGGATCAAGAATAGTGATGAGGCAGGATATATATATATTTTTTTGGGTTTTTTTTTGTGTAGAAATGCTTGGTTATTTTCTAGTATTCAGCCTTCGTCACAGGTTATGGCTCTATGATGTCAAGACTTGGTAGTGGCTTATCCATCCATGAATAGGAAAAAAAAGACCAGAACCATTGGATTGGGACCACATTGTTATTATGCCTCAGGGTCTCTTAATGGAGCAACCACATCCATAGCTGAAGGAGGGGGGTGGTTTTGTATATTAGCAGTGATCATCACATCTTGATCAGGTTGGGATGCGGTCTTTGTTTGCTGCTCTAGATCATATATTTTGGCCCTATTTGGGTTATTATATGTTTCCAGTATCATGGTCCTACCTCGAATCTCGGTCTATGGTGATTCTTTGGTGGTTATTGATTGGGTTAAGGGGAGGACCAAGCTGAAAGTGATCAATATTGAGCATTGGTGTAATCGGATAGATGATATGGTCCATGGTTTCAACTCTTTTAGCTATCAGCACATTTATCATGAGCACAATCAATTGGCCGATCAACTATCAAAAGAGGCATTGAATCTTACTGCGGGGACTCTCATTGTCCAAGAGTACATGGAAGGGGCTATGATCCATGAAGATACAAAAGATATATTTTTCCAGTAGATGTGCATTAGGGGGTTATTAGTTTTCTGGTTTATAAACTCACCTGGCAGGGTTTTTTTTTTGATATTCTTGGAGGATATAGAGTGGTGATAGTATGGTTGTAGGTTGATGTTTTTTTCCAGATATATATTGTTGATATGATCAGATTGTAGATTGTTATAATGGATTACAAATTCAGTATCCTTCTTGTATCAGGTCCTTTGTATAATGAAAAAGGGATTGAACTTTTTTTCTCTGAAAAAAAATGTATGCATTAGTTAAATATTGTTAAGATTCAGTTAAAGGAACAATGTATGCATCAATTAATTAAAGGATAACTCACAATGGTCACTTCAGTAAATCAATCAGCATGATTTTAGCTAAGACTAGCTAACTAAAGTGTTAATAAAAAGGAACTAGTTAACTAAAGTGTTTTTCATGAATATACTGTAGTTAAACTAAAGACAACACTGTAGTTAAACTAAAATATGACACTTTAGTTAATTAAGTGTTTCCATGACAACAGTTGAGTTATTGCATTACGACACTTAAGTTAGTATCCTAACTAAGTGGTCATGCAATCAGTTGGAAATTAAGTTCATCGTGAAGTCAATTAAGCATGATTTTATGTCAAAGATGAAAGTCATTGCCAATTGATTATGTAGGATTGAAGAAACCAAAGAGCACAAAAATTATCCAAGAAGGAAATTCGTTATAGTTTGCACGGGAGGCTAATTCCCCATGCAGTGATTTTCTATTCCTTTCATGGCACTAGTTTGACAAGTTATTAATGTATTGAACTCATTTAAAAGTTCATATGGTTGATCTCTATGTTTTATTCTTCAATATTCTCTTATCTTGCACCTGGGGTGTCGAAAGAAATATACAATTATAAAAGACATTCTTTGATATCTATCATAATTATACTCTGAATATTTGTTGGGGTTTTTTATCCTCATTGTTTTGAGGGTTTTCCCCAGGGTACATCATGTGTTATGGTTGAATTTTTTATATGATTGATTGTTTTATTGAATCAAGTACTAAGTTATTCTGCATTTAAGAATTAAAGGTCAAAGCTCAACCAAAATCAACAAGATTCAGTTATAAATGTATAGTATTAATATTCACGTCCCTTCTAATGTATTTTGGATTCTTTTGAATCCTTTTCAGGGTAAATGTGGAAGTATAGTGGTGGCAAGAAACAAGGTTTCCATATGACACTAGAAACAAACTCACACTCCATGATCAAGCCCTAAAACATTTCCCTACAATAGAAGTGATAATAACAATAGCCCTAGAGCATCCTTGTTGTTGTATGGACCGTGAAGAAACATATTCTAAGGGTAGAAAACTTTTGTCTTCTTTCTAGTTTGTATTTACTCTTCCCCTTATGATTGATATAGCTCAACTTTTTTTGTATAAGGATAGTTTTATATGAATGGAAACATAAATCTTTGGTTGAAGGAATTAGGTTCTTTATGGAGATGGATTTAATAAGATTGAATTAGAGATTGGAATCCCTTTTTCATCCTCTATATAATTAGTGGCAACCTTGCTTGACATGCACATGTGGGGGAGTAATCAATGATGTGAATTTTTATTGAAGTCCCTATTGGTTAATGGAAGAAGGGTTAACAGGATGATGATAGAATATTTGTTGGGAAACAAACATAGATATGTTTCCATGTTTGTTTGTATGAAAAATAACACATTTATAGTATTCACAGTTGGAAGCCTCAACAACGCAAGTTACGAAAAATAGTTTCACAGTTGGAAGCATCAAGTTGTGAGGAAAAGAAATAAATTAAAATAGATATGCCTACAAAATTCCTCAAAAACCCAATTTTAAATTTTAGAGAATTTGGTTGAAGCATTTATCATGGAACCGCTTGCTACAAATCTTGTGTAGCATATTGCCATCGATCCCTTGTTACAAGACCATGTTATATAGTATTATATTTTGGAATTATTGATATTATGTTATCACTAAGAGATAATGCATACAAGTCTTTGCAATTTTATTCTTTATCAATTTCATAAATAGATCCAAAATTGCACTCCAAGGAATGTCAGGATTGTTTTTGCATAATCTTTCCCGGCCCTGTTTAAATGAATTTGAATTTCCTACAAAGGAGTATATGGTAACTGAGAGAAACATATTTGAGCAGTAGCTATAAAGTGAATAGCGGTATAATTTGTGGCATCTTGAAGAGTGGTCCATGGAATCTTAATGCATTGAGCAAAGAAAGAAGCATCATTCAGTATATGTCCTCATAGTTTGTTTAATATAGAGGTACATGGTTGCATGAGGACATGAAACATATTAAATTTTGGGGAGACGTCAAGTCACAAATTTACCATCTTTTTCTACCCTCTTCTCCTTATTTTTAATCCCTCTTTGCTACCCTTAATCCTATATCCTCTTTGATAGTCAAAACTATGATGTAGGATCAAGGTGTTTTTTCCATTGAATTTCTTAGTATTTTGTGACTTTTGATTAACATTAGAAAGAATGAGCATATTTTTGAATTTTTTGGCACATGTAGGGACAAGTTTTTATATGGTCCATTAACCCATCTACTACAAATCTATAAACTACAAGTTGAATAAGGTTTGAGTCAGTATGTGTAGAGCATGCGCTACAAATCCATTCATGGAACACAACCTCCATATCAAGTCAACATGAGTCTTCAATAGTTCAACATGAGTTTCCAAGGAAATGGAAGTTAAGAATGCCATAGGATCGGACAATATTGTCATTAACATGTAATGGATGCACTAAACTTGAATACTCTGTGTACATTCAAAGTAGTAGTTAGAAGATATTTAAAGCAACCAATCCATGATTTAATAAGAGATACCATGAATTGGAGGCCTCAATAGATAACATTCAATAATTAGATGTTCAAAGTAACTAGTTAAGAAAAATATTACATGAATTCAATACTAAAACCATGTGAGAAGATGTTAAAGGATGGAATTATGATTTTAATTGTTAGAGAGCATATTTATACATGCCCACATATGCAATTCCAGTTTTCTATTTTCATGAGAATTCTAAATTAGTTTGGGAAGCTACAACATAGGAGGATTGGTCAATAATAGATTGTTATAGCTTCCAAATTCATCCTTTCCACTTGGGCAGTATTTACCACAACATTCCCCAAATATTTAAACAAATATACCCATTTGTGGCTCAAACACCAACATTTAGTTATTTAATTTGGTGGTTTGTTTTAACATATCAAGGATCAAGCACAATTTTAGAATATCCTCTTTGATAATTTGTTAAAAAATTGGTGTATAAAGATGGGACTTGTGCCTCTTGAGGAGGAATTGATTTTCACCCTTAGAGAATAAAATTTGTTTTGATTTTTTTTAGAGATTATTTTCCAATACAAATCAAGTTCTAGTTCTTCTTTCTTATTATGTGTAATGTTATAAGACAAAGGTGAATTTAGTTTAATTATGTTGCAAGTTTGTGTCAACTTCTATTTTGTGGGGTCTAGTACCACTACAATAGAACAAAGACTGGCTAACATGTGTGTGTTCCTAAGTTATGATAGCTTAGTGATTTTATTATCACTTATCATAATACTATAACTAACTCATTTCCCTTTAGCTATAAAATGTGTGTGCTTTTAGTTTAACAAATGCGCTTTTTCAATGTGTGCTTAAATTCATAGATTGGTTTTATTTATCAGGTTTTTCCAACAACAAGAGTTGTGATTCGTTGAAAAAGAAGTGACTAATCATGCAAAGTGATCTCTTGGTGACAACAGGGTTCTTATTAGCATGATCGATGTTCAAGTATGTGATGACTGTGAAGAGTCATTGAGTTAGATTTAGATTTATGAGTGTGGTGTGTTTCCATTCTGCAATTTCATTTCAATTAGTATATTAATGATGCAAATTCCTTTTCTTAGAATCATATTATAAGCACTATTTCAAAATAAGACGTGTATCCTATATATATAGTGCATGACATCTCACAAGCATAATGACCTTATATTGATAAACTAATGCACAAACTCTTTGATTACTCTTGCTGCATAATAGTAAGGTAATTAATTACCCCATCAAAAGGATTGATTAGATCATGTTTAAATCTATACTACTTGGTGGGTAAGAATGGTTACTAAGAATAAAAATGGAGCTTGGCTGAAAAATATTTGATTGAATGTAGAATAATTCCAAAGTTGGATAAGGATTAAAGGTAGCTCTAAGAGAAGAAATGCCAAATTGATCTTGGATGGAAATGCTCAAAGAAATTAGAACAACAAATCTAAGAAAGAATAAAATGCAAATGTAGTTGAAGACATCAAAGGAAGATATAATATGCCAGGAACTGGTTGTAGTAGGAAATGATGCATGTGGCCAACAAGGAAAATTTAGAAATGAGTTTTCTGCACCCTAAAAATTCTTTATATTTTATGGTAGAGTTGTATGCATTTGAAGTAGCATGTATAGATTATGTGTATGAACTCATTGTCGTTGCATAGGTAAGAGTATCATACAGCTAATGATGTATAGTCTAATTGGAATAAAGGTCATAAAGTAGATCAATTACGATGTAAAATTACAATATATGCAAAGGAATTGGAAGGGGGGATTATTTTAGACTGAGAAAGTTTCTATGTCTGGATAGTCAAGTCATGGGATGATAATGAATACAACAAAGTAAAATTAATGGTATATATTTGCACTAACATGCATATAGAGGAATACTATATGGTGGAGTGCATATAGATGTGCATGCACATACATGATTTTATGTACTAACTAAGAGTAGTTTGTTGTTATATGCTATTGGTGTGACATGAGAATTGATGTGGTTGTGAACATATTGTTTATCTAAGAATGGTGAAGGACTTGATTAAAGAGGTTGACTAAGTAGCTACTTATTACATAAAACCTTGTGAAAAGAATAAGGGTAATAGGATGCTTGTTAATAGGTGGATGAAGGGATCATGCGATTTTCTATGAGGCATTATTTGATCAAATATAATTTAGAATATTGATGGAAACCATATAGATATGAAAATAGTTGTGCCAATGTAGTATGTGATCTAAAAGGAATTGGATAAGAATTATTCCATTCATACTTGGTATCTTGATTGATATTCTTATGATGAAGTTTGGATGTGTGTATGTGATTTACACCCAACAACGGTATGAGAAATGTGGGAAGCTTTTGGTATGATATTGTTGGAATATTTTATATGCATTCATGGGTTGTGTTTCATGATCTAGTTGGTTAAGAGTGATAACTAAAATGAATGAGTATTCACACTCATGTTATGAATTTTTATATCGTGTGAAATTAAATGCCAAGAGACAACCATTTGTGAGACTATAACGTGTTAGAATTGGGAAATTGGATAGCATGATACAAGTATCCAATGGTTTCCTTGTTTGTAATGAGTGTCCTATACTTTTAACCTTTTTCCAACACTGAAGAGCACGAAAGGAGTATATTACTAGTGTTTTGTTTGGGTTGAAGAGAATGGCTTTGAAATGGTCAAACAAGTAATGGGGAGGTGGTCACATGATGTGTTAAGGTGTTAGTTGAGTCCTCCAACTAGTCTCCATAAAATACATGACTTTGACATACAATATTTTCAACTCAATGTGAGGATGCATTTATTGGATGTGTGTAGATAAACTACGAAATCATATACATGATAATCATGCATTGAGTGAATGCATGCTTGTATGGAATATACATTTGTATAATTGAATGGCATGGAAGGATTCATGAGAAACTGTGGAGTAATGAAAGGAGATATACTCTAGTACTTCTGAGGTACTATTGAGCAATGAAAGAAGTGGCATGAATTAATAAACATAAAAATTATTTCAATTGCCCCTCATGTCATAATATAAGTCAAAGGGAGAGAAAGGAACCCCACAAGACAAGGTAAAATTAAACAATATTGAATTCTAAAATATGAATATGGAGAATAGTGTAATTGTATAAACATAAGTATTGGTGCATTTGGTTGATTGCTTAAGTAATTTGATTTCATTATATGTTTCTTATTGTGTTAGTGATGCATAAATATAAAATGTATTAAATTTAATTTGAGATAACGATAGTTGATAATGATAAAAATATTTGTGTTATAATTATGAGATCACTTCATGGGTCGTAAATGTTGTAATGAAAGGGATATACACATGGATACTCACAATTTGTTTGTTCACTAAAATGTTAAGATTGAAAGTAAAATTTTCTTGGATATGGTAATGAGAATAATTCCATAATCAATACTTGATGCTACCACGTGAAAAAGGATATCATACTTGTGAAATACCGTTTCTATACTAAACATGTTTGAAAAAATCCTAATAGAAATTATTATGATAATATATTTTGGTAATTGTATGTGCATAATACATGTGATATGATGGATCTCTCTTGTGAGGTCGGTGGATGATGGTAGTTGAAATCTTGCAAGAAAAGGGGATATTGTTATTGTAATGACACTAAAACTCTATGGTATGCCTTGATCACCATGAGCTATGTTGTATTGGAGGTTTCTAGAGGGATACCTTATCAATAAGAATCTATAATTATAGACTCTTATTGTGCAAGAAATATTTGGCAGATGATGGATCATCTAAGTGACTAGCAAAGAATGGGATGCCCAGGCTTGGATGGTGAGTGAAGGCAAGGAAAAGGAAACTTGAAGGAATCTATTGTGAGATATTCATGTTATATACTAGATGAAACTTACCCTTGGAATCCTTACGAACTACATATATGTTTATACATAGAAGTATTGAATTTATTTACATACTTTATCTTATGTTAAGAACATATACACTTTGATTACGAAATTTGATTTTTTATCAATAAGAAATATGTTTGTTAAAGTGGTATGATATGCATATTTTTCCTTCACCAATAGTTATTGGCATATAATGAAATGTTAAAAGCCCTGGAGGCATTCAAAGGTCGTACAAAAGAATGATTTGGAATCATTGTCTAGGATATACAACAAGAAGATAAAGTAGCCTTGGAGAGGAAAGCATTATGGTTGCAACTAAAAAATGAATACATTGAACCTTTCTAAAAATAAAAGATCACCAAGGATGGTGTTATTCCAAGGGGGAAGGGAACATGTAGTACCTTGGGATGAACTCTTTGAACTTGATCACATTTATATTGTAATTATGTTTTCATTTAGAATGTATTGCTTGACACCATGAGGTTGTTTTCATGTTGATTATTGATTGAAAAGTTCCAAGTATGATTGGTGGGGAGGACATTGATGGGGATATGATTCCATCAAAGGGTAAGTTAAGGGAGTCTGCTGGGAAAAAAACCTATGAATTATGATAATTCATTTCCATATCCATAAATCGCATTCATGTGATTGCCATGTTGTAAATTATGCTTAAGTTTGTTCTAAACTTGATTTGAGAGACTACTTAAGTGAAAGGGGAAATGTGAATATGAAAACATAGTAATACTTTGTTAAAACAAAGAAAGGGGTGGAGTAAATAATCCTCCTTCTCACTCATTCACTGAATTCATGAGTGGAAATTAGAAGAGGGAGAAGAGGAGCTTGGAAAAAAAAAGGTTATTAGAGATCAAATACGGGGTTAAAGAAATAAAACTCAACCAAAATATCATATGGACAATGGAGAGATGAAATAAGGGACGTCGAGTGAGAATAGCCACCATTGGAGATAAAAATATATACCATTTAAAATTCCTAAAGGTTGTTGGTTTGTTAAGTTGTCTAGAGAACCATAAAATACTTATCCAACTTAGAAGATTCATAATGCTAGAAACGAAATCTCGAAGTAAGCAGTGCATTAGGATCACATTGGCCATGTCGAAGAGCACACAAACATTAAAGGGAATGCCTAAAGGACTAAAGATAAGATAAAATATGACTTCTTGTGTCGTATGGAGCAACGCATGACTACCAAGAGTTGTGCTAACTGAGAGATTGAAGAAATAACCAATAATGACTTTCTTGGTTGGTATCTTGAAATATTTTAGTGAAAAGAAGAATGGTTTGGGAAACCCTAAAAATATTATTTTCCTTGTTAATCTCATAAATTAGCATGGGGGTGGAATTATATAGTGGACGAGACTATGGTTGGGAGAAAATCAATCCCCTCAGAGTCAATTGCCTTGGAGCTTCATATTTAAAAAGATAAGTGTACTTTCTCTACCTTATGTTCATGAAATTGATCTAGTAGAGTGATGAGTATAATGATGTCATTATTTATTACGAGAATTTTTTATAAAAATTATGTATATTATGATGAGCAAATGACCATTGGTTATAATCAAATTGCAAATTAGGTGTGGAAGAGTATTGTTAGGATCGTGCATGATAACTCTTTTATATAAATAACTATGTGGAGCAATGTATATTTACCATTCAAGGATTATATATAAAGGTTATAATCCCCATATAACTCTTTAAGGAGATGCTAAAAATTATTTTTGAAAAGAATGAAAATTGTGGAAATTGAATCTTCCTATAGGTACATGCCTTGTACCTAATTGTTTTTTTAGTGTTTACATGTTAAAATGTATGCCTTTCTAAGTACTTTAACAAATATTGTGAAAGAATGACACATATGCCCCATATTGTGAAAATATGAACTTTAAGAATATATATACTAAGTCATTAATAGGATTTCCATTTGGAAGTAAAAAATCTAGAATCTTTTCTTATAGATTTTGCAAACAATTTTCTTACTTTTTTTTGGGTGTGCATGTACCTTTCATAACATGATGTTTTAGTTGAATTTGTAAATCTATAATATTGGTGAACATGGATTTTGGTATAGGAAATCCATGTTTTGGAATGGATATACTCACCAAAAATATCCAATACCCAAATCACACTTTAATAGTTATAAGGTATTTTTCATATTTGTAGAATTTGCAAGGGATCATTAGGTTGTTATGGATTACCTATGGTTATGGTTTTGTATATAACTCAAAATTAGTAAATTGAGTCATTTTAGTTTTTGGAAGAGGAGATATTTTCATTGAGATGGACACACCCACCAAACATTCTGAATACCTAGAGAATGCTTTAAGATTCATATATATATAAATAACCTCCATCTAGATTGTATTCCTTAACCACATTTATGCTAACACCTCTCTGTGCAATGAACCTTCAATGTAACAATGTTTTTAAATCCTCACCTATAAAGAAACGGCATATAAAAATAAAATGTAACGAGATGGTTCAAGGGAGATTGCAACATCACAAATAATGATAGAATTTATAACACATGCAAGCATCAGTCTTTCGTATGGCCACTAAATCCATGTTTTATAAAATGTGTTCGATACAAGAGTTGTGATTACGTTGAATTCTTGGATGAATAGACCATCAATTTTAATTTCTTGCACATATTATACAAGTAGTGAAAGTGACATCAAGATGTTATACATGCATTTTAAAAATTTCAAGTCTCGAGTTAGCATTCGTAATAAAGTCTCTTCCAATATTTGTAACCTCTACTCTTATCTCTAGGATGAACTGGAGTCGCATTCACTTTTAAATGTAAGCTCAACATTTACATATAGATTACAACTTAAGCTGAACGTCAAATATCAAATGTCTAATCTTAGAATGGAAAAATGTCCAATAATATCAATAAATATGTTAAACTTACCCAAGCATATTAATAAATAAAAAATGAATAACCAACATTTCAGTTAAAAACTAAGAAACTAGACATTGGGAAACATCTTCGAGAAAGTTTAATCTTTTATATTTTTCATAAATCTCCATCTTACAATACAAGACTCTCTATCTTCACATCATGTCACAATCATGTGTGTGCAAATGGCATACACAAGATGAGATGTATGATTTCACAGTTACATATCACAACATGCCCAAAAGTGTCTCCTTCATCTCTATTATATGTCAAAAGGTATACCTCAAAAGGTATGAAATATTTACATTCCATAATACACGTGGGATAAATGATTTTCCACCTCTTTATATAATGAATGGTTATAAGAGATTTAATTACATGCATGTCTGAAAACTCTATTTTATAATATTATGGTTCTTTATGTCTTTTAATGATATTTCACCAACAATATTACACAAGTCATCATTACATATTTTAACAATTTTTTTATGCATTTAATGTTTATTTAAAATATCTAAACATTCTTCTCTCATTAAATAAAGTAATCTAAGTGTATTCCATACTTTTGTTTCCTTTCATTTAAGAGCCTCAAAGCCCCTAAGGAGTTAATGTTATTTGTGAGCCGAGTAATTTAAAATGGACACGATGCTCCTATGCCATGTTGACTATGGGTTAACATCTGATTTGTCTCATTTGATTTGTCTTATTACACTTTTATAGAATTTTGTTGTCTAATTTTATATGAATTTGGAATTGTAACTTGAAAATGTCGAACTTGTTGTTTTATCAATTTATAATTGATCTTTGGCTTTGAAGATGAAATCATTAAAATTCAAAAATTAATATTTTGTAATACGAAAACCAAAAACAGGAAAATGGGAATAGTCATTATTATATGTATATATATATAGTTTAACTACTTTGTTGTTCAATTTAATATGAATAGGCATCAAAGCCTACTTTTGTAGCCACTATAAGGGATTTGTCCCCTTCTTTAAGGTTCTATAACCATTTCATTACAAGGATTTGCTCCCTCTGTCAATAACTATAATTTTTTTTCAAGTGCCACACATGGTGCCTCACAAAACGCAACAGAGAATATGTCTCTCATAGATATGTAGATTCAACCTTTTAAGTGACAACAATAGTTTTTCCAACAACATATTAAATTTATTTAGTTGCAAAATCACACTATTATTGGGTTAGCCAAGGAGATAATAGATTTGCAAATCAATAGATCCAAAAAATCACCTCCATCTAGATTACATTTCTCAACTATACCTCTCTCTGGCAATGAAGGTTTTAATTATATTCATTTCACATTCATTTGAATGGCGTTACTACATGCATGTATATTACTTTGGAAGTTAATTTTGCAAATTAGAAGAAAATTCCTTGAACCTTTAATATAACATTGTTCAAATACCCACCAATAAAGAAAGTACATATAAAAATAAAATACAACCAAATAGTTCAATAGAATAGAAAGATCATTTAAGAGAGATTGCATCATAAAAAAATATGATAATATTCCTATCACATGCAAGCATCAATCTTTCTTAGCTCACCTACTGAATCCATGTTTTATAAAGTATGTTTGACACAAGAGACAATCATAATGATAAAAATATTTGTGTTATAATTATGAGATCACTTCATGGGTTGTAAATGTTGTAATGAAAGGGCTATACACATGGATACTCACAATTTGTTTGTTCACTAAAATGTTAAGATTGAAAGTAAAATTTTCTTGGATATGGTAATGAGAATAATTCCATAATCAATACTTGATGCTACCACGTGAAAAAGGATATCATACTTGTGAAATACCATTTCTATACTAAACATGTTTGAAAAATTCCCAATCGAAATTATTATGATAATATATCATGGTAATTGTATGTGTATAAGACATGTGATATGATGGATCTCTCTCGTGAGGATGGTAGATGATGGTTGTTGAAATCTTGCAAGAAAAGGGGATATTGTTATTGCAATGACACTAAAACTCTATGGTATGCCTTGATCACCATGAGCTATGTTGTATTAGAGGCTTCTAGTGGGATACCTTATCAATAAGAATCTATAATTATACACTCTTATTGTGCAAGAAATATTTGGAAAATGATGGATCATCTAAGTGACTATTTAGCAAAGAATGGGATGCCCAGGCTTGGATGGTGAGTGAAGGCAAGGAAAAGGAAACTTGAAGGAATCTATTGTGAGATATTCATGTTATATACTAGATGAAACTTACCCTTGGAATCCTTATGAACTACATATATGTTTATACATAGAAGTATTGAATTTATTTACATACTTTATCTTATGTTAAGAACATATACACTTTGATTACAAAATTTGATTTTTTATCAATAAGAAATATGTTTGTTAAAGTGGTATGATATGCATATTTTTCCTTCACCAATAGTTACAGGCATATAATGAAATGTTAAAATACCTGGAGGCGTTCGAAGGTAGTGCAAAGGAATGATTTGGAATCGTTGTCTAGGATATCCAACAAGAAGATAAAGTAGCCTTGTAGAGGAAAGCATTATGCTTGCAACTAAAAAATGAATACATTGAACCTTTCTAAAAATAAAAGATCACCAAGGATGGTGTTATTCCAAGGGGGGAGGGAATGTAGTACCTCGGGATGAACTCTTTGAACTTGATCACATTTATATTGTAATTATGTTTTCATTTAGAATGTATTGCTTGACACCATGAGGTTGTTTTCATGTTGATTATTGATTGAAAAGTTCCAAGTATGATTGGTGGGGATATGATTCCATCAAAGGGTAAGTTAAGGGAGTCTGCTAGGAAAATAACCTATGAATTATGATAATTCATTTCCATATCCATAAATCCCATTCAAGTGATTGCCATGTTGTAAATTATGCTTAAGTTTGTTCTAAACTTGATTTGAGAGACTACTTAAGTGAAAGGGGAAATGTGAATATGAAAACATAGTAATACTTTGTTAAAACAAAGAAAGGGGTGGAGTAAATAATCCTCCTTCTCACTCATTCACTGAATTCATGAGTGGAAATTAGAAGAGGGAGAAGAGGAGCTTGGAAAAAAATAAGGTTCTTAGAGATCACATAAGGGGTTAAAGAAATAAAACTCAACCAAAATATCATATGGACAATGGAGAGATGAAATAAGGGATGTTGAGTGAGAATAGACACCATTGAAGATAAAAATATATACCATTTAAAATTCCTAAAGGTTGTTGGTTTGTTAAGTTGTCTAGAGAACCATAAAATCCTTGTCCAACTTAGAAGATTCATAATGCTAGAAATGAAATCTCAAAGTAAGCAGTGCATTAGGATCACATTGGCCATGTTGAAGAGCACACAAAGATTAAAGGGAATTCCTAAAGGATTAAAGATAAGAGAAAATATGACTTCCTGTGTCGTATGGAGCAACGCATGACTACCAAGAGTTGTGCTAACCAAGAGATTGAAGAAATAACCAATAATGACTTTCTTGGTTGGTATCTTGAAATATTTTAGTGAAAAGAAGAATGGTTTGGGAAACCCTAAAAATATTATTTTCCTTGGTAATCTCATAAATTAGCATGGGGGTGGAATTATATAGTGGAAGAGACTATGGTTGGGAGCAAATCAATCCCCTCAGAATCAATTGCCTTGGAGCTTCATATTTAAAAAGATAAGTGTACTTTCTCTACCTTATGTTCATGAAATTGATATAGTAGAGTGATGAGTATAATGATGTCATTATTTATTACGAGAATTTTTTATAAAAATTATGTATATGATGATGAGCAAATGACCATTGGTTATAATCAAACAAATTGCAAATTAGGTGTGGAAGAGTATTGATAGGATCGTGCATGATAACTCTTTTATATAAATAATTGTGTGGAACAATGTATATTTACCATTCAAGGCTTATATCTAAGGGTTATAATCCCCATATAACTCTCTAATGAGTTGCTAAAAGTTATTTTTGAAAAGAATGAAAATTGTGGAAATTGAATCTTCCTATAGGTACATGCCTTGTACCTAATTGTTTTTTTAGTGTTTACATGTTAAAATGTATGCCTTTCTAAGTACTTTAACAAATATTGTGAAAGAATGACACATATGCCCTATATTGTGAAAATATGAACCTTAAGAATATATATACTAAGTCATTAATAGGATTTCCATTTGGAAGTAAAAAATCTAGAATCTTTTCTTATAGATTTTGCAAACAATTTTCTTACTTTTTTTTGGGTGTGCATGTACCTTTCATAACATGATGTTTTAGTTGAATTTGTAAATCTATAATATTGGTGAACATGGATTTTGGTATAGGAAATCCATGTTTTGAAATGGATATACTCACCAAAAATATCCAATACCCAAATCACACTTTAATAGTTATAAGGTATTTTTCATGTTTGTAGAATTTGCAAGGGATCATTAGGTTGTTATGGATTACCTATGGTTATGGTTTTGTATATAACTCAAAATTAGTAAATTGAGTCATTTTAGTTTTTGGAAGAGGAGATATTTTCATTGAGATGGACACGCCCACCAAACATTCTGAATACCTAGAGAATGCTTTAAGATTTATATATATATAAATAACCTCCATCTAGATTCTATTCCTTAACCACATTTATGCTAACACCTCTCTGTGCAATGAACCTTCAATGTAACAATGTTTTTAAATCCTCACCTATAAAGAAACTGCATATAAAAATAAAATGCAACGAGATGGTTCAAGGGAGATTGCAACAATCTTATGTTTATCCTTCAATTGAATTCTTGGATGAATATTATCATTTTCATTTCTTGCACAATCTAAACAACTAGGGCATCAAGATGCTATGTATGCCTTTTAAACATTTATACACAACTCTTGCAATGTCCAAATACGTGTAACAATTCTTCAAAGTTGCTAGTTACTTTTTCTTTGCACATCACTCCATAGATTTTCCACTCAATATGCAAAGCTCTTTTATCTGACTTCACACCTTAAATAAAGTAAATGAAGACTCTAAACTGATGCAATCTCTTTAGTTAGTCATTTTAGTTAGTCAATTTTATAATTGGGTTAGACAGTATTGATTAAAACCGTCAATTATGTAACATATATATATATATTATTATACGCTAATAAATAAACAGTTCAACCATTCATAATTGCTACTCATCTATTTCTCATATCCCCAAATGAAGATTAAGCCATGGAAAGCATATTTTATGTCCGTTGAAGACTGAATCCAGGCCATTCCCTCTATAAGAAAGTTTGATGTGTGAAGGACAAGAAGTTCGCAGTTTCAAAGTTAAAAATCCGCCTGAATATTTGAAAGTGGAACACTGCAAATAGAAGCAGCCATCATTGCATTGAGAAATATGGTGAAAAAAATGCTCGAAATTCTATGAGTTATGAAGAGACCAATGCGCGTGAGTTGGAAAAATGCATCCAATAAACAGCCGTATGTCAAATGCCAAATTATTGTTTGAAATATTTAAATTTTGGTGTAAGAAGTCATGTTAAAAGGAAATATAAGTTTTATTTAAAAAGGATTCTTGAATGTATTTTATGGCATTTTCGAACTTAAAGAAAAGGATTTTTATACTTTAAAGATCGTTAATGGAATTATGTTTAAGAAAGGGTTTAAAAAATATTTCATGATATATTTTATATTGGTGAAAAGGAGTTTTTAAAATGGAGAAAGGTTAATTATATTCAAAAGAAAGGGTTTGGACTAAGATTGTGAGAAAGACAGAATGGAAAAACAACATCATTGCTATATATTTTAATAGCTCTTATTATTATTAGTCCCTGCCCTCGGCTAGCAGGGACTATATGAAACGGCTTGCCTTCGTTTCTATTAATTTGCATGAAAACTCGTGTATTTGTTTCCCTAAGTATTTTGAATATCATTAAAACACCTTTCTCTCAACCAATAATCAAATTCTATTTTTTAAATCACATTTTTATCTTCCAATCATGGACTTTACCAGTTCGTACACGTTCCTACACCGTTTTGTTCTCGAATCATCAACTTCTACCTCTTATTTGGCCTCATATCGAGGCAAGAGGGCATTTCTCGATTTCAAACTTATAATTTAACTTCAAATATTACTTGGCTGTATCTCTTTGAAAGTAATGCTACCAATGATCTTGGTATTACTTCTTAACATTTAATGTTTAATCTTCAAACCGATGCCCTCTTCATACCACCGCCCACCCCTTTCTCCACCGCCCACCGCCCACCGCCCTTCTCTACCGCAAGGAGGAAAACCCGTGGCAATATGAAGCATGATCGTGGATGCATAGCAGGGTTTTGACAGACTTGATTTGCCACCGTAGTTCACCTGAGGTAGACATAACAAAGTACCACATACTCAATAGCAATGAATAAGTTATATTCAGTCATATTACTCCTATTACTTCTCTGAGCAAAGAGTGGAAGTAAGCATTACAGTAAGCGCAGAGGGTCTGAAATCCTGAAATCTTAACAAAAGGTGTAAATGTTCTTACATGGATCTCAAGGTTCGTGGATGCGCTTTTGCTGGTGCTCTAAAGGTGAGTCTCATCTTTGCATCTTTTCCTGTACTTGTAATCATTCATCTGTGCATCTTTTTCTGTACTTGTAATCATTCATTTGCCGCTACAAAATCATTTTACTAATATGAAGAGCTTGTTTAAACAACTATTATGAAGCCAACAACATCGCGGCTATTCGAAGAAGCAGCTAATCTCAAGCAGTCGCTCTCTTTTACTAAGCTGGAGCTGAACAAGTAGTTAAAAGAATAAATAGAATAGACATTTATCAAAATATGTTATAAAAATCAATGTTCTATAGTGTTATTACATGAAAGATTTTGTTTTGATTAATGATATATACTAAGTCTGAAGTATAGCAACTCATTGCTTTAAATTCTAGCTAATTCTAAGGAGGAGCCCTAGAACAATCTAACCTATGGAAATATTACTTACCTGTGAATGCACTAGGATACAACTCTGCTGCCATATTTCCTCTTACTTATCTAGATTGCTATTTTTTTGCTGAGAGAGGTGCTATGCACTCTCTTTTTATCTGTTCCTGCATGGTGTATCCAATGACCTATTTTAGCCATTTCATCGACATTGATAAATTTTTAATTTTAATTTCGATTTCGATTTATATAGGAGATCGTCTGGTGGCTTCAAGGGAACTAAACTAGTCATTAACCTAAATTGCACAGAAAAAAAAAGGTAAATCCAGAAACCAAGAAAAAACAACATTGATATTAGGAATTCATGGGAACATGTAATTGGAGAAGCAAAAGTAAGAAATACCCAAGTTTCAGATGTCTGAAGTTACTGAAAGACAAGAATTACTTCATGGGATTGCTTACCGTCTGCTGCAAAAAATACCCTCTTGTGGCTTCATCTGGTTTGCTTACCATCTGCTGCAAAAAATACCCTCTTGTGGCTTTGTCTGGTTTGTCATCAAGTCCTGGATTGTTGGAAGGATTCTCTTTCGCTTAGCTGGTATGGAATCTACGCTATGAAGCTACAATGCTGAGTGGAGTTAAAGGCCAGTCCTTTCTTTCCTTCTATGGCAGTCCAAAGAGAATAGAGGAAATACACTCCACACTAATTATAATGTAGACATATAATTCTGGTAACTAGTCCTACCTGATGCAGATTCCTAAATTTTAAATAAAACCTTCTTTCCAAAATTATCACAGAATGATGTCAAGAAACTTCTTAAGCGCAAAATGGCCCTAATTGGCTTACGTAGAGGTCATTACCCCACAGCTCAGAGATACCAATGTATGGATAGATATATATCGGAGTGGAAATCAAACAGTAATTCTCTTTCCAATTACAAGCTTTAGGTTGAGTTGCTCTGTAATCAACTAAAATAAAAAACTTACGTTGCGCAGCATGAGGAAAGGATGAGGAGAACGGCAATGCTTCAATGCCCATCGCCTCTTAAATTAGTGTTTTCCACCCACGAAATGTGAATCCAATTCTGTTCTACGAATTGAAACGACCGAGCAAGTTTTTGCGAAACAATGGAAGAGGGAGAATGAAGAAATTTTGGCGGAATGAAAAGGGCAATAAGCCCGTCTTCTTGGCTGGTCAGGGGAGCCAGGATCACCACCGTTGGTGTGCACCCTGCTGTATAAAAAAAATAGCAACTAATCAATCCAATAGTTGCAGGATGAGCACTAGGGATTAACTCTATTCCCATGTTTCTCCAGCAGGAGAAGGGAGAGAAGCATATGGGGTCGCTCTAGTGGATGCAACAAATCGCACTAACAAAAAAATGTAAACAAACATTTTTACCTTAAGCCAAGCTTTGGCCATTACCCAAGCCTTGAGAAGTGTAGTAGTGCCAAGCGTATATCCATTACCAGGTCCATGGAGCTACCTCTAGCTCAGAGTGGGATATGGCTCCAATATGCCTCTACATTTCAAAAACAAAAATGGAAACCCTAGTGAGCTAGCTGCCATGGCGGCGTTGCAAAGCCGAGCTCTTAGAAATCAGATGCAAGAAAGGGGGAGTGTTTACCTGCATGCTTGTGTTCTTTGGTTGGTCTCTCGGGCTAAAACACGTGGCCATCATGCACACACCCACATTCTTTTCTTCATGAAGTATCATCTTCAATGCAAATGTCATTTTTTAAATATAACATCGACATTAAATGTTAGACTTACATTGTAGTAATATTTTTTTAATCTTAAGTTTATTTTTTTAATATATATTTTATTTATGTCCATATTGCTTTTATGGAGGATTATATGGACCAATTGAAAAGAGTAATTCTCAAGATGGAATGACAGAATTATTCCCTTTCTTTATTACATAAAATAAGTAACCGAGAACTGAAACCATTAGAGGACAACATGAGCAACTAATAGAGTTAATAGATGAGGGAAATGGTGGAATCAACATCTTGACAATAGGATTGGCCCTATTTTTTAAGTCACAAAAAAACTCACTTTCACATTGGTGACTCTATCATTGCCCACTCTTCAGGCCTTCAGGCCAGTGGTGCCCTTTAACTAACGAAGAGAAACAATTATTTTTATATGGAATCAAGTAGAAACAACATTGCCCCTCTCTATAACAAACCTCATTTTTCTTCTGGAAGTCTGTGAATATGTATATGCAACTTTACAAGCTTACCTATACCTTCGGATTATCCATGGTTAGGCCTTCTGCTTCTTATACAACTTATTGCATTTGGTTGCATCATTACATTATGATAAATTCTGTTTGCATTGCATCTTGATTAAAAAAGGGTGACCAAAAACTATTTACCCAAATAAGACGGCTAATTTTGCATCTGATTGCCACGTCGTTAGCCACGTTCAAAGTTATTTGATATTCATATTTTGAAAAGAAAAACGCCACCCGTAAAATGGAGAAGCCACATGCTCAGGTCCTTTATCTCATGGTTAGAAATAGAGAAGCCATCACCGTCTTTGAAGAAAAGTTGCATGGCTCTTGCAAAATTGAAAGTAAACTTCTTGCAACACAGCCGCACATTGTCCTACTTTATAAACTCCTGATTCAGTTCCTTGAGAGAAAGATAGATGATGTCAATTATACGATTTGAAGCTTTCTCTCCAATAGACTCTGGATTGTCTTTCAGATAACATTGTACACTGGAAGCTAACTCTTTGCGTTCTTCCTGCAAAGTGGAAAATGAAATTCATGAATGGTTCTTCTGATGTAAACGTTTTGAAAATAAATTGTAAGTTCAATAATGTCAAATACCTGGAAATATCTTGCATCATCGGTGAGTCTGGTCGTCAATTCTACAAGATGGTGGATCTTGGATGGATAGTATATTTGTTCCAGAATGTTGTCCAATAAAATTTAAACCATTAACATGAGCGGAATCAAATTTAACCCACACATCTACTTCTTCTTCTTGTTCACAGGGGAAATTGCAAAAGAAGTGGCCCTTTTCATCCTTGAAATTCTCCAAGACGCCTATTCAATGCAAGCTATAATATTTATATGATAATAAAATTAAACTCATCTGGTTACATAATCCATATGTAGATAATATCCAGACAAATTGCAACAACAACCTGAGGATATGTTATATTGATGGATTCGGAGAGCGCCAAATCCCAAAGTTGTAATGTTGAGATCTTTGATGAGGGAACGATCAGTTCATCCCAATCTGATGCCTCTTTGGTTCCAACATTTGCTCATCACCGAGGATTAAATCCAAGGGTTTGATGGAGCTGAGATAAGCGATTCCAATTCCCCATTTAGGGTTCGATTAGCAGGATACCAAAATACCACCAGATCAGGAGAGAATCCAGCTTCTCATCTAGAGAGCAAGTTATTAAGTCCACCGAATCGCAGAAGGAGATTGCTTAAAACTAATGCTGGTATAATAAGCCTTTCAAGCCAAGTCAACTTATAAAACTTCAAAACTTTAGGCAGGGACTTGCTGCGTTAGCAGCCCCACTTGTTTTTATGAAAAACATGTTCAAAGATTGTTAATAGAATTATGTTTAAGAAAGGGTTTAAAAAAAATTCATGATATATTTTATATATTGGTGAAAAGGAGTTTTTAAAATGAAGAAAGGTTAATTATATTAAAAAAAAAAGGGTTTTGATTAAGATTGTGAGATTGTGAGAAAGATCGAATGGAAAAACCACAATATTACTATGTATTGGAACAGCCCTTATTATTTCCATGAAAAATAGATTAGAATAGCCCTTATTATTTCTCTGAAAAATATATTCATTTGTGAATGATATTATTTAAAAGATTAAAAATGGTTACATAAAAAATAAGTTTTTTAAAATTGTGAAGAAAAACATCAAGTTGTGAAGATTGAGACAGTGTGTTGAAGAAATTCGAACTTCGTTGAAGAAAAAGAGTGACTATATGAACATAAATTTGTTGTTTGTGAATGCATCAAGATTTCCCCATGTGGCACAAGTAAATCACATATGTTGTAAGTTGTCATCGTTACATTATGTCAGCATAGCACCATGTTGGATTGATTCAGATAAACCACGTAGCTAGAGTACTAGGTAGAGTACTTTCTTAGAAAACTGGCAAGCATCGTGGATGGTACCTATAAGATGTTTTGGTATATGGAAGTATGTCCATAGGGTTGTCAATAATTCAATATATATACCAATGTTTGGCCCAAAGGTACGGTTGGTTCCCTTTTGGTAAAGATATGACAATTTTTGTTTTTGCAACATAAAAGATGCATGAAAAATGTAATGGTCATAATATAATTGGGTATATGTTGTATTGAGGTGCATAATCAGTTGTACCTGATACCTTGGAGTTTTTTGTCATTTTTTTGGTCCATGTTGTAATGCCTTGTCATAGGCATGTTTGTATCCCCATTTTTTTGTAAGTTTGTTTGTTTTATGCATGTTCAGTAGGCATACTTGTTGTAGCACTAAGGTGCATGCTATCACATGATTTGATACTCTCTTAGAGAGATTTGTTTTGTCAAGTTGTGGAATAGACCACCGCTAGAGGTAACGGGGGTGACAGGTGTACCAGTAGCCTAAACTTGATCAAGGTCAAAGATAAGAAAAAGAATATTCGATACATGAGGATTAGTTGATGGCCTATATACATTTTCAATAGTCGTTATGATGAAAGCAGAAAGATGAAGAATGAACCATTGTTAGAGATAAATGTTGGTAAGAAGAATGAAAAATCCTAGAGAGCCTAATGAAATATTGAAGAAGAAAAAGTATGCAAAGTTTGCAGCATTGAAGAAGAAGAAGAAGAAGAAAAAGATCCGAAGAATAAAATGAACAGAGTTTTGCATCAGCATCATGAATCAAAATTGAAAACTAAATGTTTTTTGAAATTTTGTAAGCCTAGCTGAGACATAAACCAACATGCATGTGCATTTCATAGTTTTTCTATTAAAGAGTATCATACTTAAGAAAATAACTCTCGAGATTAAGAAGGAGTGTTAGAGGATATAATCTAGTTAGTTAGTCTATTCAATTAGCCAATTTCATAATCAGTCTGTCGGTATTGGCTAGAACGGTTAATTATGTAACATTATACATATATACTAGTTACTACTCATATGTTTCTCCTCTCCCCATATTATTAACAAACCCCTCTTAAAATGAGCTTTTTAATTAATCAATGTCTCTTCTCAACCAACCACAATAACCACTCATATACACTCATGGTCGGTCCCATGAAGCATGCCTATGGATTCATTATTCGCATTGAAATGATCTTCTATTTTTCTGCATAAAATTCCAATGCTATTTTTTTTCATCGAGCTCGAAAACCATCCCATTCATTGACACAATAATCACTCATAAACCCTTATGGTCTTTCCCATGAATTGTTTGTGTGTCCTTTCTCTTAAAATTCCAATGCAAAAAGAAAGAAAAAAGGTTGGAATGCTTGTTTTCTATACACAGGCATGCAATTCTACAAGAAATAAGGATCATTGTATTTTTGGTGGAATTAAAAGAAAAGGTTACAAAACATCCAACTCTCTCGATCCATTGTTGGAATAAATTTAATGGGTGCCATTAATGGAGAATGCAATGTGGTGTATTGGCCAAAACTTCGTCTATGTTCATCCAAACAATTAACTACAGTATAGTTTCACAATGGTTCGATTTCCTTTCATGATGAAATTTTGTTCAAATATTTTTTCACAATTTTGTATTGATCCAAAATTTCAAAGTTTCCCAAAGTGCAATGGATTCATGGAGAATTTACTAGATAACTAGAAATTAGTTTGGTGAATGAACTGAAGATTGACGACAGTAGCTTGAAGCCTGTGTTTCTAGCAAACTGGGAGCTGATCCATGGAACGATAGTGAAGTTATATGCGTTTGGAAAATTATGTGGGAGTTGTAGCAGAAGCCATATAATTTGTAGAGGTCATATGTGTTTGTTCAGGGCATTATTATTGGCCTTGGAAGAAACAAAAAATATCTTAGGGCGTATGGCCTAGGTTTTCTCCTGCCACCATACCGAAGGCCGCATGAACCATACCTTGTTCTCAAGAAATTATAATGGCACTAATATACTTAGATGAATACAGTGCTCTTGGGAGGTCACATGTTGTGGTTGTAGGCATTTTTCTTAGCCAAAGGTGACTACATTTTCCTTTAGGACCTAAGTACCACTCTATTCTCCCCAACCATGTCTAAGGTATTGAAATTTATAATTAGTCTTAAAATTCTCTCCATGCCACAAAAAACCCCACTCAGAAGCCAAATATACTATGGAAAGGTCTATTGTTGTTGTTCAATATGTCATTCTTGGCTATAGATACCTAGAATCTTCCTTTAGGCCCTAAGGCCTAGTTTCCATTTCTTAACCATGTTTAGGGCCCCAACACCCATAACTAATGCTAAAAAACTTATTATCAGTTCCCATATTCCGACTATAAGGACAAATATCCCCTCAAGATGTTAGATTTGTTGGTTGGAGACAATATTGTTAGACTTTTAGGCCTAAAAGTTTCCTATATATCCCAATGCATGAGATTCTTACACCAATCATAGTTAATCACTCAACACCTAAACCTAGTGCTAAAAAATCCTAATGGTGCCCATATCTCCACTTGGTGTACAAAGATACCCTCATGAGATCATGTGTGATGTTTTGGGCCCTACCTACCCATATCCCAACTTGGAGGAAAACGATATTCTCCAGAGATTGACTGTGATGGTTCAAATCATTGTTCTTGAAGTAGGCTACCTAAAATTTTGTTTTAGATACTAAGGATTAGGTTCCTCTCTTATCCATGTTTATGGTCCCACGACCCATCCTTGATACTAAAAACCTTCTAATGATTTCCATATTACAACTTATTAGCCAAATATCCTACATAGAGGCCATGTGTGGTAGGTTAATGGTTTTTTCATGGCCCTTGAGTTTTAAAGGCTACATTTTAGGACTAATGCTAATGTTTCTCACTCTATCTTGGTTTAGGATTCAATACTTACATATAGTTCTCATAATACCATAATGGTTCCAATATTCTCTATTGAAGGTGAAGGATCCCCTTGAGAGGCCATTTGTGGTTGTGAGAGCATTTTTATTATCAGTGGAAACACAAAATATCCCTCTAGGGCCCAAGTCCTAGGTTTCCACTATCCACCATGTTCAAGGCCTTGTCAACAATACCTTGTGCATAAAAATTCATAATGGTTTTCACATCACCATTTTGAGGTAAAATACCCCCTTGAGAGGTCATGTGTTTTAGCTCAAGGAATCATTCTTAGGACTATATTCCATTAATATGCATTTAATGGATTAGGATTAGGCATTGTCTAGCAACCATGTCTAAGGCCTTGAGACACATACTTGGGCAATGTATATGCTCAACGGGTTGATGTGTAGTTGATCAAGGCATTGTTCTATAACCTAAATGCATATAACTTCACTTTATGGAATACGGCCTAACTTTCCTTCCTCAATCATGTTTAAGTCATAGAGACTCATACCTTGTATCCAAAATGTTCTAATTGAACTTGTATCCCCACTTGAAGGAAAGGATAACCTTCAGAGGTCTTACGTAGTGGTTTGAGGTATTGTTGATGGTCCTGAATACCTAAAATATTTATTTCGAGCCATATCCTCAAATTTGTTCCCTAAACCATGTCAAATTCCTTAAAATACATACATATTGCTCAAAATATTATAATGACTCCCTTAGCCCTACTCAAAACAAAACGATACCCTTCAGAGGTTCTATGTTCTACCTTGAGTTGTTTCTCTAAGCCTTAGATAACTAGAAGCTTCCTTTATGGCCTAAGTTTTAGTTTTTCTACCCAACCTTGTTCTTAGCTCCAAGACCCATACATAATGTTGAACAACTTCTTAATGCCATCAACATCCCACAATTAAGTGAAGGGTATCTCTCAAAGGTCATTTGTAGTGGGTTGAGGTGTTGTTCTTGGCCCTCTATGCCTAAAAGTTTCTTTTAGGGTGTAAAGCCAATATTTTCTTTTTAGACCATTTTTATAATCCCGAGGCCCATATCTACTATTCAAATCCTTCTAATGTGATTAATATCCCCACTAAGAGGTGAAATATTCCCTCGATAGGTCAAGTGTGATGATTCAATCCATTTATATGGGTCTTGGGTGTATATAATGTTCCTTTAGGGCCTAAGGACTAAGTTATTTGAATGAAAAAAATATAAATAATTAAATTAAATTATTTACAAAACAATTATTTATGAAATGTATGTGTTTATGGTGAAAATATTCATAAATAAATCCAACATGCACATGTTTATGTGACAAATGATTATTAGCACCACTTTATGGTATTTGCCAACATGACATTTCTCTTAATATACATGAGTAAAAACATAATTTCCAATAAACATTAACATCATTTTAACACCACAAAATATATGTGGTGCTAATACCACCACCTTAACACCACAAAATGTAAGTAGTGCTAATACCACTACCTTAACACCCCAAAATTATAAATAGTGCTAATCATACCACTTTAACACTATTAACTATAAATAATGCTAACTTATAGTACTAAACCATAGATTTTCTTGTTGTGATATAACTCTTTCTACATTATATAAATAATGTTCATACCTAAACATAATGCTAATCATACCACTTTAACACCATTAACTATAAATAATGTTAACTTATAATGCTAAACCATAGATTATATTGTTGTGATATAACTCTTACTACATTATATAAATAATTTTCATACCGACTCATAATGTATAACACCATTATTTTAACTCCACATAATATAAATGGTGTTAAGATATTGATTTTCTTGTTATGTTTTTAGAACCACAAACCGCGCAGATAAGTCACAGTGGGTGGATATCCACATTTCACAGGTGTTGGAGTTGGACATAAGTGACAGTTGGTTGATATCCACAATTCATTGTAGCTGGAGTTGGGAAGGAGGGGGAACAATGAATTATATGATGAATGGAATCGAGAGACATGAAGCGTTGCACGCAGTGATTGTGCCATATCCTGCACTAGGTCATGTGTATCCGCTCATCAATCTTGCACAACTACTGCTTACGCGAGGGTTCTTTATCACTTTCGTCGATGTCGATTGGATCCACAATCGCATTACACAATCAGCTTCACTAAAAAACGCTGTTTCTCTGGATCAGCAGCACAAAATTCGATTCTTGTCAATTCCGGATGGCTTCTCGCCACACCACGATCGCATATCCGAAGGAGCTCACTATTTCCGTGCACTTCAAAAGTTGGGACCCGCGTTGGAGCAGCTCCTCCGCATGAATGACAAACCATTTCCGCGTATCACCTGCATTATCACAGATTTCCTTATGTCGTGCACAGAGCAGGTTGCAACGAATATGAAAGTGCGCAGGGTTATTTTCTGGCCCACATGTGCTGCCTCCTCCATTTGCCAGGGCTACGCTAACTTCCTTCTTTATCGTGGACATATTCCTGTCAAAAGTAAGTGCGTTTCTCCATTTACTTATCTCCTTATTGCCCACTTGCTTTACAGATTTTTTAATTTTCTGATTTGATTCATTGTTTCGGGATGGATTTCAGTGTGTGATCAGAAACTAATAACGTGCCTCCCGGGTAATATCCCACCATTACGCCCAAGCGATCTCTCGTCGTTCTATCGTGTTCAGGATAGGGCCGGCTTCTTCAACGCGCTTCTGTACGAATCAGAGAAGCAGAGTAAAGGGGACTATGTCTTAGTGAACACATTTGAGGAACTGGAAGGGCGGGACGCAGTTGGTGCACTCTCTTTGAATGGATGTCCTGCTCTGGCGATAGGACCTCTGTTCCTTCCAGATTTCCTACAAGGCCGACGCGATTCTCTTATCGATCTATGGGACCAGGAGGATGAGGAAAACTGCATGAGATGGCTAGATATGCAACACCCGGCATCAGCTATATACGTATCGTTTGGCAGCATTGCTATAAAATCACAGGAACAATTGGTGGAGCTGGCGCTAGGGCTGGAGGGTACCGGCCACCCTTTCTTGTGGGTTCTTCGCTCGACGGATCATATCGCACAGGGCAAGTCTTTGGTTTTGCCGGAGGGCTTTGAAGAACGAACAAAGGAGCGGGCACTGATTGTGAGGTGGGCGCCCCAGTTGAAAGTTCTTGCCCATTCATCTGTGGCATTATTCTTCACACACAGCGGATGGAACTCTACTTTGGAGAGCATGAGCATGGGAGTTCCTGTGGTTGGACTCCCTTCTTTTGCCGATCAGTTTCTCAACTGTAGGTTCGCTAAGGATGTTTGGAAGTTCGGCTTGGATTTCGAAGAAGTGGACGTGGATGATCGCAGGGTGGTGAAAAAGGAAGAGGTGGAGGATGTTGTTAGGAGAATGATGAAAAGTTCAGAAGGAGTGCAGTTGAAAGAAAATGCTCTCAAGCTCAGGGACTCTGCTGTGAGGGCAGTGCTCCCAGGAGGCTCTTCTTTTCTCAACCTTAACACTTTCGTTCAAGACATGATGACGAGGAAAGCAGTGTAGTGCAGGAACCAAACCATGTTATAGTAGTCCAGAGGATGTCGTGGAAAAGCTAAGAAACTCCAGTTACTTCATATCTCTATATCCGTTTTAATGTTCGAGTTAGCTCGACTCTCTCTTTCTTTTAGTGTTAGGGTTTCTGTAGAAGTTTAAGGTTGTTCTAACCCTTGAGGAAATGATTAAGGAGAGGAGAGAAGATGATTGAGAAGGAGATGGCTTGAACACTTATGGAAGATAGGTGTTTAAGCAAATGAGGATTTGTTTATGTGAATTGCTGGTTGGTTGGAGATCTTTCATAATGAATAGATTTTTTTTTAATCTTTTGGATAGCTTGCGAATTGTATCATCTTGTGATAAACTAAAAGGTAAATGTACTTCATATCTATAAAATTTTGTCCAAGGTAAATGTACTTTATATTAATAAAAAAATTGTGTAAATTTAGATTGGTTTTTAATTCTTGGTAAATTTTAACATTTTTGGCTCATGTTTATTTAGCATTATATGTTAATGAAAGTGTTAAGTAGTTTAGTAGATGTTTTGAGGATAAGTAGATTTTAATATTATCATAGATATGGATGTTATGGATGTAGTGTTAAGAGAGATTAATTTTATTAAAAGTACAAAATTTTCCTCAAATTTTCAAGAGATTTAAGATGAATTTATACTTATTTAATATGTAAATTTTAACTTTTTTGGAAAATGTCTTAATTTTTTTTTGATATTTTCTTAGATATCACTTGAGGTATAGAGGTTTTTAATGGAGAAAAAAGAATACATTTGAATAAAATACTAGCAATGATACTAAAAAATGATGTCATCTCATGGATGATTACTTGAGACAAATGGTCTCTTACTATTGATACAATATATGTAGGGTCATTGTATAAGAAATATATAGATGAATTCGATCTAAGAAAATATGTGAAGGAAGATCATATTCTATGATGTGATTTCTACAAAGAGATAGGATCTATTAAGATTACAAAATTTTCTTCAAATTTTCAAGGGATTTAAGATGAATTTATACTAATTAATATGTAAATCCAAGTTTTATTAATTTTTTTAGTTTTGATTAATTGAAATATATATCTCCATGTCTAGTAAGGAATTCCATGTAATGGTAATATAATATAAATATTTTAAAAAATATTGATAAACAATGCATACACAATAAGTGTCACTCCACATCATTATGGTAAGGATTATTTATATATGAAATTGTATCATTTTGTCACATTTTGTCACGCTCTTTGTTACCTAGCTTCATGGGTTCACCCATTATTCATTTTAAGGAAAAAAGGAAAGAGGTAGGGGAAGGATATTGGCTCGTAAAGAACATTTTCAGAAAATGTATTAAAGGCTTTCAATATTCTCTTAGATATCACTTGAGGCAGAGAGGTTTTTTATGGAGAAAAGGAATACAAGAATAGAATACTAGCACTGATACTAAAATGATGTCATCTCATGGACGATTACTTGAGACAAAGGGTCTCTTACTATTGATACAATATATGTAGGGTCATTGTATAAGAAATATATAGATGAATTTTATCTAAGAAAATATGTGAAGGAAGATCATATATACTATAATGTGATTTCTACAAAGAGATGGATGGCGTTGAGAGAGAAGGGTTTAGTTCAATGGTGGAACCCAATGGAGGGTATGTAGGTAGGGATTAAAAAAATAAAGTGGATGATTGTAATATATAAAGATGAAAGCGTTGATGTGGATAACATCATATGTGAATGGGAACTACGTAGGGTCATTGTATAAGAAATATATAGATGAATTTTATCTAAGAAAATATGTGAAGGAAGATCATATACACTATAATGTAATTTCTACAAAGAGATGGATGGCATTGAGAGATAGAAGGGTTTAGTTCAATGGTGAAACCCAGTGGAGGTTATGTAGGTAGGGATTAAAAAAATAAAAAGTGGATGATTGTAATATATAAAGATGAAAGCATTGATGTGGATAACATCATATGGGAATGGGAACTACATGTAAATGTATTGGAAAATAAAGTAATTTTAAAAAAAGAGGGACATACAAAAATTAAAATATATATCATATAATGAAAACACATAAAAAAACAAGTTTATACCCCCATTATGGGTCATCACAAATTTCACCCCTAAAGTTGCACAACTACATGACCTTACTAAAGGAAAGGCACACAATTAACTATGCAACTTTATTGAAGGAAGTCCACAAAACTTAGTATTTTCATGACTTTAGTAAATGAAACATGTACATCTACATGATTGTGTGAACTAGGATTTGTATAACAATGCAAAAACAATTTCAATAGATGCAGAATATTCTATGAATGCTTGGAAAATAAAATCTAAAAAATTTAAACAAAATGGGACATGACAACTATATGATGGGAGATGAATGGTAACCTAAATAAAGCTACAATATACTTAGAAAAATAGAGGGAAATCCTTAGAAACAACCAAGGAATTGATTTGTGTGCCCATATTCCCTTGTATAGTCATAATTTTTTTATTGTTTTGTAATTGTGTGTGTGGACTTGAAAACTTCTATCAACTTGTTGGGTAGATTATGAAGTAAATATGTGAGTGAAAAATAAATAAAATGTATCAAATATATCCCCTAACCATGTATAGTAACTAGATGTTTCTTCAAACATGAATTCAAATGAATAAATCAAACATGCATTCAAATGAATAAAAGTTGCTTTGATGGGAAACAAGAGAAGGCATTTATCATCCAACAAAAATGTAATAAAAGAAGAATTATATCATATAAGGGGGAATTTGCAAATGTGGTCTCCAAAATAAAGTAAAATAAAAATTATATAATGTGAGGGCATTTTCAAATGTAGTCTCCAAAATCACACTTAGGAAGGGTTTTTTTCTTCCTCTAATGAGTTCTTTATGATGTGGTATCAAACCAACTTCCCTTATGAAATGAAACTTTGGAGATAAAAATTGTGTAGCATGATATTAAGAAATGTGGATGGAGAAAAGGAAATTAACAAAATTTGGCACAATCTTAAGATAATAACCTTAGGATGGAAGAGCTTTATAAAATGAAGGTTGAATTTATATAGTCTCTGAGAGGAGAAAATGGAGGGAAATTGAGCTGGGATTCAACTCTTGTCCCATTCCTAACCCATCATGATATGGTCTAGAACACATGTTATGGACTTGAACTCCTTCATTGGGTATAGAATTATAATATGTATGGGATTCCCACCATCCACCAATATCTTGAAGTGAATTGGAGATTTCTTAAAGTGAACTTACATTAATCACATTATTATAGAAAATTCATGATTATTAAAGGAATACCTACACAATCACATGGACCCTAAATTAGATTTTCATACAACTTTTTTTTTGTGAATTGATAGGTCCACTTCTACAATGGGAGCATGATTAGTATATACTTGTTGATGTAATTGTAACTTCGGAATGTATTCACTTGTATATCTTATGTTTATTCCAGTAATTGTTTGTAATGTAATTGACTCATGTCATGCCCTGATGTTCCGGTCGGGAGTTTCTATAATGTAAGCAAGTCATGTCAAGTCATTGTGGGTAACCCTCCTTTTGAACAAGGGTTAAAGTCCTCGCAGTTGTGGGGCCCCAGTGTTATTAGGCTCTCCTAGTGAAGTCGACCCTAGTGAGTTATTGTCAAGTCAGAAATTAGTATAAATAGAGAGTGAGCCTCTTTATTTATCACACACTCACTCACACTCAGTTGTAGTGCATAGCTGAGGGAGAAGAAGTTGTTGGGGCTAGAAAGAAAGAGGCTACTGCTGTCAGGAGATCATCTTACTGTTTTGGGGTTTTGCTTTTGGTGCTGATTCTATCTCTGAGGAAGTTGTGGGGTTTTCTCCATTTATGGTTCCCCCGAGGAAAAACACTATGTTCATTGTCTCTTGTTTTTTATTTTTGTGCTTGTTATTCTCTCAGTTAAAGATCCTAAAATAATGCTAGCTTAAATGTTAACAATCTAACATGGTATCAGAGCTAACCTGAGAAGAAGACACTGTGCAGCTGCGGGAACTAGGGCTTCCTATTTTTTGGATCTCTCTCCATAGATTTTAAGCAAAAGAAGGTTGGGATGAATCTCCTCCCTAGGGCACATATTTCTGTTGAAGCAAAATCTAATTATGAGCATTTTCATTTTTTGACTCGACACTGCTGTCGAAAATTAGGGCTTTCAACATAAGTAGAATTTTTGAGTGATCCCAAGCATGGATTGATATCCTCCTCAAAATCGAAGTTTAGAGATCAAGATCAAATCATTTGGTGGGACAAAAATCTGGGAAATTCAAAACCTAATTTGCTCTTGAACCAACACTGCAAAAATTCAGTGCCAAATATGGATCCGACATCTTGACCTGGTAAGATCTAAATATTTTGCATTTGCATTTGAGGTTCTCAATTAAGATGTCTCATCATACCAAGCTTGATGAAAACCTTGAGGGATCTGATAACTTCCGAGCCTGGAAGTATATGATCTCCCTGGTCCTGGAAGAAAATGAGTTGGACTCCTACATCAATGAGGAGGTTCTAGTTCCAGAGGAAGATGAGGCTAAGGCCTTACATAAGAATAAGTTGGTTATGGCTAAGAGGATTATTGTTGATTCAATCAAGGATCACCTCATACCACAGGTGTCCTCCCTAAAGACACCTAAAGCCATGTTTGATGGCCTCACCAAACTTTTTGAAGGGAAGAACATAAACCAGAAGATGACTTTGAGGAACTAGTTGAAGAATGTAAAGATCCAGAATGAGGAGACGATACAGTCATACTTTACAAGGGTCTCTTAGATCAAAGAACAACTTGAAGCAGTAGATGAAGAAGTGGAGAATGCAAAAATTGTGATGACAACCTTGAATGGTCTCCCTAGGTCATGGGATTCTTTCATCCAAAGAATCTGTGCTAGAAAGAAGCTAATAAAGTTCAGCAGACTGTGGAAAGAATGCTCACAAGAAGAAGCTCGAATAGTAGCTCGAGAAGAAAAGATGGGAAATGAAGATCAAGCTCTCACAGTACACTCCAAGAAAGGCAGAAGGGAAAATCATCATCACCAAGGTAAACATTCTCATCAAAAAGATAATTTTGTGAAGAAGGATCATCCATACTCAGATGCTATACATGTGATGAAAGAGGACACTTTGTTAGAAATTTTCCCATGAATAAGAGTGGATCTAAGAAGAAGAAGAACTCCAAAAGAAGACATCATGTTCACACTACTGAGGATGATGATCCTCCTGGAAAGAGAGTAAAACAAGAAAGTGAAGACTCCTCAAGTGATGAATAATATGTTCTGATCTCCGCTATCATGGGAATGGTCATACATGGAAGCAAAGATTGGATTATTGATAGTGGGGCTTCCAAACACATGACATGATTCAAGGAATATTTTGAGAAACTATCTGAACATAATTCACCCCATAAGGTGAAACTTGGGGATGACTACCAATATCCCATAAAAGGTAGTGGTGAATCCTCCTACAAGCTAGACTCTAGAAAGTCTATGAAAATGAAGGATCTCTTGTTTGTACCAGGACTAAAGAAGAACCTTCTCTCCATATCGGCACTAGATGCAAAAGGCATGGGGGTTTCATTTGTAGATGGCCAAGTCCTCATGTGGCCAAGAGGAAAGACTATTGACGATGCAATAGTAATTGGAGAACAAGAAGGAGGATTATACAAATTGAAGGGCCATCCAGAACAAGATTTGGTCCATGAAACAGTAGATCCAAATGAACTTTGGCATAGAAGGCTTGCACATGTGAATTACAGAGCACTGCCACTTGTAAGCAAAGCTGTTGAAGGTCTTCCAGAAATTCAGGAAAAACATGAAGGAGTCTGGAAAGGATGTGCGAAAGGAAAGAACACAAAGAAGACATTTCCAAGTAGAAAAAGCAAAGCAAAAGGACTCTTGGAAATCATTCAATTCGATGTATGCGGTCCAATGTCATCCAGTTCTTTAAGCGGGTATGTATACTATGTTTCTTTTATTGTTGATTTTTCTAGAAAGACATGGATATACTTTATGAAGAACAAAGATGAAGTATTCAACAAATTCAAGGAATTCAAAGCCTTGATCGAGAACCACACTGAAAAGAAGATCAAGACATTTCGATCAAATAATGGAAGAGAATTCATATCAAATGAATTCAAAGAGTTATGTAAAAAATTTGGGATTAAGAGGGATTTATCCACTCCATATAATCCACAACAGAATGGGGTTGCAGAAAGAAAGAATAGAACGATCATGGAAGCTGCAAGAGAAATGCTTCATGATCAAGATCTTCCCATGCATTATGGGCAGAAGCTTCCAGAACAGCGGTGTATGTACAGAACTGCACTCCACATAGAGTACTTGGGAACAAGACACCTGAAGAAGTCTTTTTCGACAAGAAACCAGAAGTCATCCATGTCAGAATATTCAACTGTCCAGTGTACATACACATTACAAAAAAAAGAGGACAATGTTAGATCCTCCAGGAAAGAAGGGTATATTTGTGGGATACTTTGAAATCTCGAAGGCTTACAGAATATAGTTCCCAGGATTCAAGAAGATCGACATCAGTAGGGACGTAACATTTGACAAAGAATCAGCTTACATCAAATCCAGAAAGAGACTTGCTGAAGATCCTAAAGAAACAGAAGCACCCAGAATTCATGACGCAACCATGAATGAAGAAATTCAAGAAGAAGACCGAGAACTAGAAGAACATGTAGATCCACCTCAAGAGAAGAATCCTCATAAGAGGAAACCTGCTTTGGTACGAGAAGCTATCCAAGTTGCAGAAAGATATGGGGCTCTAGAAGAGAATCACAAAGAAAGAAAGAGGACCAGGTCCTGCTCCGGGTATGTAGCTTTATTATGTGACTTCATCGATAAATAACCTTCCAACTATGAAGAAGCGGCAGAAAGAAAAGAATGGAAGGATGCTATGATCGAAGAGTATCAATCGATCATGAAGAATGATGTTTGGGATGTTGTCCCAAGCCCAGAAGGGAAGTCCGTTGTAACTTCCAAATGGATCTACAAGATCAAGCATGCTGCAGATGGCAGCATAGAGAAATATAAAGCAAGATTCGTGGCTTGTGGCTTCTCACAGAAAGAAGGAATAGATTATGAAGGAACCTTTGCACCTGTAGCCAGATACACTTCCATTAGATCAGTACTTGCTCTGGATGTAGTGATGAAATGGAAGATACACCAAACGGATGTCAAGAAATGGTGTAGTGGAAGAGGAAGTATATGTAGAGAAGCCACTCGGTTTTGAGACACATGATAGGGAGTCTCATGTGTGTAGATTGAAGAAAGTGTTGTATGGTTTGAAACATGCACCTAGGACATAGTATGACATAATTGATGGCTTTCTATTCAGTTTGGGCTTTACCAAAAGTAAAGCAGATTCCAACCTTTACTACAAGGTTGAAGATGGTAACCCAGTGATACTCCTACTATATGTAGATGATCTATTTGTAATAGGTATGGATGGGTTGATTGCTGATACGAAGAGGAATCTTGCTGCCACGAAATGAAGGACTTGGGTATGATGCACTATTTTCTAGGCATGGAGGTGTGGCAGAATGTGGATGGAATCTCCCTTGGACAAGGGAAGTATGCAGTAGAGATCCTGAAGAGGTTCGGGATGATGGAATGCAAGGCCACGACCACACCTATGGCATCAAACTTGAAGCTATTGAGTGATGCTTCATCAGAAGAGGTTGATGCTACGATGTATCGTTAGATGATTGGGTCCTTGATGTACCTGACGAACACAAGACTAGATATTTGCTTTACTGTGAACACCTTGAGCCAGTTCCTGACAGATCTGAGACATGTTCACTTGATTGCTGCAAAGCATATTTTGAGGTACCTAAGGGGTACAATTGATTATGGGCTCAAGTATGAGGCGAATCAGAAGATTAACCTAGAGGGTTATGTTGATTCAGATTGGGCAGGCAATGCCATCGATAGGAAGAGCACTTCAGGGTGTTTCTTTAGTATGGGATCAGGTGTGATCTCTTGCTTTAGTAGGAAGCAATCTTGTGTGGCACTCAGTATAGTTGAAGCTGTTAGGTTGAAACGAGCAACATTAACATAATAATGAGGGAGAAATAAACATTATATCAAAAAACATTCAAGATAGACACATAATATACCCTGGAAACCCCATGCAGGGAAAACCAGCACCAATGAAGATCTTCATTACATGGCCAAAACCGACCATCCAGGCCAAGCAAGCTAGTCACCGCTCACCTCCAGGCCATATATACAATGCCCACATCCAGTACAATACAACACTTAGTACAATTACAATGGAGCTTCCTCAAGCCTTATAAAGGCTTAATCACATGCAATACCATGGGACAATACCATGGGCTACAACAAACCATGTGCCCAAACCATGTGCTACACCTAACGACCTTTGACTCAATCCTGAGTCAAGGTTAACACATGAAATACCATGGGACAATACCATGGGATACAACAAACCATGTGCCCAAACCATGTGCTAGACCTAACCACCTTTGACTCGATCTCAAGTCAAGGTTAACCCTAACAATCCCCCCTTTAAACTTGACTTGGAGTAATCACCAACTCCCCTCAAGTATTTACCGAGGAATATTACATACACCCCCCTATCACCTAGGTCTATCTCCTGACTTTACCAGCGAGTTACCAGGGGTATGAATGCCTTACCAGGTCTTACAGCCATATGCCCATTTACATGCAAAATGCTCCATTACAATTTTTTTATGTGTCTTCATGGTGACTATATCATCACCATCTGTTACTTCATCCTCTCGTTTTTCATGCTCACTTCCTTGCTTGTCTTTTTCCATGCTCCCTTTGTACCTACATCCAAACTCTGTCATTGATGTCCATATAAAGAAAAATCCATCTACCGGATTACATGGGTCATCGACCGCTATAGCCGCCAGTTCTCTATGAATTATCTTCACATACATGGCTCATCAATCTTGGTCCCAAAACCAAGATTAAACCATCTCACATTTCTCCCACAATCGAAGACTCAACCTCTCTGATCCACATCAAGCTAGGCTATGAGTACACCTGCCACCCTTGTACCTACCTAGTGGTTCATTCCACACTTGATGCAACATCCCTTCTTTGCGCATAAGAGGGATACCTTGTTCTTTTAGCATCTAGAGAAATCCAAACTTGCCTACGGCTAAGTTTCACATGGACCAAAAAATTACTGCTAGGGTGTCGGGTACCACCGAACATGCACCCCACAATTTGATTCAACATAGAAACACCAACGAGCATAACCAAGCCAAACCATGGCTCTGATACCAGTTGTTAGGTTAAAAACGAGCATCATTAAATAACAATATGCGAGAAAATAAACATTGCAAGAAACATTCAAGATAGATACACAATATACCCTGGAAACCCCATGCATGGAAAACCAGCACCAATGAATATCTTCATTACATGGCCAAAACCAGCCATCCAGGCCAAGCGAGCTAGTCACCGCTCACCTCCAGGCCATATATACAATGCCCACATCCTGTACAATACAGTACTCAGTGCAATTACAATGGAGCCTCCTCAAGCCTTATAAAGGCTTAAGCACATGCAATACCATGGGACAATACCATGGTCTACAACAAACCATGTGCCCAAACCATGTGCTAGACCTAACCACCTTTGACTCAATCTTGAGTCAAGGTTAACACATGCAATACCATGGGACAATACCATGGGCTCCAACAAACCATGTGTCCAAACCATGTGCTAGACCTAACCACCTTTGACTCGATCTCAAGTCAAGGTTAACCCTAACAGAAGCAGAGTATGTCGCGACTTGTTCAACTATTTGTGAGGCAGTATGGCTGAGGAAGCTACTGTCTAATTTATTTAATCTCCAGTTGGATGCTACCTGTATATATTGCGACAACCATAGTTGTGTGAAGTTGTCTAAGAACTCGGTGTTCCATAACAAGTCGAAGCATATCAAGATCAAGTATCACTATATTAGGGATATGGTGTAGAAAAGAGCAATGAAGCTCTAGTATGTTGTGATGGACGAACATATAGCTGATGTGTTGATGAAGCCATTAGCCAGAGTGAAGTTTTAGTACTTCAGGGAGAATCTTGGTGTTCTCCAGATCGAGGTTCCCTCCAAAGGGAACTGATGAGTCCATGAGTCATTCTAACATGGTGAGAGGATTGGTTCCTTCCATGGTTAGATGTAAGGGATGAGCCATTCTGTCATGATGAGAGGATTGGTTCCTCGCATGTCCAATAGTAGTGTTGAGCCATTCTGATGTGACTGTAGGAATGGTTCCTACATGATTAGATATAAGTGCTAAATTCCATTCTTAGAATGGAGGCACCTGGTCAGTTACCAGGAACACTCAGTCTGGGACCGAGGGCCATTTTGATGTGATTGTAGGATTGGTTCCTACATGATCAGATGTAAGTGCAGAGCCATTCTAAGGCGATTGTAGGATTGGTTTCTACATAATCAGATGTAAGTGCATAGCCATTCTGAGGTGATTGTAGGATTGGTTCCTACATGATCAGATGTAAGTGCAGAGCCATTATGAGGTGATTGTCGGATTGGTTCCTACATGATTAGATGTAAGTGTAGAGCCCTTTCAACATGTAGGTAGGATTGGTTCCTCGCATGGTCGAATGTAAGTGTCAGGATTTTCTGACATAGATGACTGGATTGGTTCCTCGCATTGTCAGATGTGAGTTCTGGGCCTGTCTGACAGGGTTGTGGGATGTGTTCCCACATGGTCAGATGCGAGTGTTGGGTGTGCCTTTTTTATGTGATTGAAGGATTGGTTCCTACATGATCAGATATAAGTGTTGGGTGGGCCATTTTGACTTAGGGTCAAATATAAGTGTTGGAAAAGACCTACATGGAGGCTAGGCCTACAACCAACATGAAAAAGGGTTGGCTCTATAGAAATTCCTATGATGAGAAGAATTAAGAGAAAGAACCTATGATGATGATCCAGTAGAGATGTTCCAGAACCAGAGATGATCCATATCCAGTGATGATCCAGATCCAGTGATGATGATCCAGATCGAGTGATGATCCAGATCCAAATGAAGATGACTTGAAGATGACAAGGACTCAATGATGATCCATATGATACATAGAAGAAGACTTATGTTGCTAATTTGTGTCGAGAGAGTACCTTCCTAGTTAAGAGGGAGTGTTGATGTAATTGTAACTTTGAAATGTATTCACTTGTATATCTTATGTATTGTACCCCGATGTTTATTTCGGGAAGTGTTTGTAATGTAATTGAGTCATGTCATGCCCCGATGCTACGATCGGGAGTTTCTATAATGTAAGCAAGTCATGTCAATTCATTGTGGGTAACCCTCCTATTGATCAAGGGTTAAAGGCCCCGCAGTTGTGGGGCCCTAGGGTTATTAGACTCTCCTAGTGAAGTCAGCCCTAGTGAGTTATTGTCAAGTCGAGAATTAGTATAAATAGAAAGTGAGCCTCCCTATTTATCACACACTCACTCACACTCAGTTGTAGTGCATAGCTGAGGGAGAAGAAGTTGTTGGGGCTAGAAAGAAAGAGGCTACTGCTGTTGGGAAATCATCTTACTGTTTTGGGGTTTTACTTTTGGTGCTGATTCTATCTCTGAAAAATTTGCGGGGTTTTCTCCATTTATGGTTTCCCTGAGGAAAAACACTATGTTCATTGTCTCTTGTGTTTGATTGTTGTGCTTGTTATTCTCTCAATTAAAGATCCTAATATAATGATAGCTTAAATGTTAAAAATATAACAATACTCAATGTTGTAGGATGAATTATATATTATTATTGTGGTTTAATAATGTATTTGGTGATAATCAATTAAGTCTTTCAAGTGGATTAAATTGGTGTCATAACATTCATCTTGTTTTCTTACAAACATTCCAGGAGAAAAAATATACCACTAGTTATCTTATTTTAACAACACATTCATGCTAGCAAGGAGTTCATTGCTAATATCACCATGGTGAAGCAACAATTGGAATGGAAAATGTGTGACATGGAAATAAATGTGTTTAATTTAGTTAATAGTATTGCATGGAAAGTGAAGTAATAAGCCTATGATGGGAAACATACATCTAGTGAAACCACATTTACACTAGCAATAGACATGTAAGAGAAAATTATAGAGATGAATTTATAAACATTCAATTTCTACAATGAGATATTAATAATGAGTACATATTTAATTTTATTGATATGTTCTAGCTACATGGAGTACCATCATACTATCTAGAGGAAAATATCTAATTTCTCTTAATGATTTATTGGACATGCTTCACATGATCAAGTTGATTGTTAGAATTTTAATGGTTATATTAGATATTCAAACATTTAACACTATTTCATTATAACCATAGTAAGAGGATCATAGAATGAAAGGAAAGCACAACAAGATAAAATAACACAAATATGTTCATGTGGGAAACCATAATGGATAAAACCCAACAACTTCTTTAGTATAGATTCCGTCAACAAGTTCAATTCCAAACAAAGATAAGATAAAGCCCAAAGACAAAACAAAATACTTCTTCTCTCCAATGAACCTCTTTTCTTTCTCTCTCTCTCTTACACTTTATTAAGTGAGTAATGTGTCCAAATGAGAGGTTCTACATCTCTATTTATACAAATCAGGTGAGTGACCTAAATACCTAATTGGGACAACTTATTACTCTCCCTAGGATAACATTTCTAGGGAGATACATAATAACAATTATATAATATTTCTTTTGGGTACTTTTGACCTGATTTACAATGTAAGGTTTACATTGATTCTTTCAAGTACATTTACATCAATAATATCTCCCAAAGGAGGTAAGATAATAATACAATAAAAGTAGAACATGGATATCTTCTGAAGCTACATTATTCAACACTCCCTGTTAACAAGGAAGGTATTTTTCCATCATGGTCATCATCACTGGAAACTAGATCTCATCATCATCACTGGATCTCATCATCAATGCTACTGTAACTTGGTACTCGTGCCATTGACTTGTGACGTCTCTTGAATTTATGCATCATAAGAAGTTCTATAAATCCAACCCTTTTTCATGCTGGATGTATCCATACAATGACCATTGCTTGTTCATGCTAGGTGTACCCATGGAGTGACCATCCATTTTTCATGTTGGGTTCACCTCTATCTACATATTGACTAGGCTTTTTCATGTTGGGTTCACCTCTCTCTATATATTGACCATCATTTTTCATGTTGGGTGTACCTCTCATATCAGTGCATCAAAAAACCCTTTTTCATGCTGGGAGAAACTTTTGTATCGGTGCTTAAACCAACCATTTTTCATGTTGAGAGAAACCCTCATATCAGTGCATCAAACATCCCTTTTTCATGCTGGGAACAACCCTCATATGAGTGCATCAACCAACCCTTTTTCATACTGGGAGAAACCCTCATATTGGTTCATCAAGCATCCATTTTTCATGATGGGAGCAACGCTCATATTGGTGCATAAACCATCTATTTTCATGATGGTAGCAACCCTCACATAGGTGCATCAACCAAACCTTTTTCATGTTGGGAGAAACCCTCATATCGATGCATCAACCAGTCCTTTTCCATACTAGGTGTACCGATATAGTGACCAATCCTCTTCCATAATAGGTGTACATCTCATATATCTTCCACATAGCCATCCCTTTTTCATGTTGGATGTGAAGACCACACATATTCCACAAAGACATCCCTTTTTCATGTTGGATGTGAATACCACAGGGACTCATCTCTCCCTCTTGCAATGGAAACTGATCTTAACAACTCTAATATTGTCCCTAAAGTACTCAAAATTCACTCTCACTGGAGACTTGGTCAATACATCAGATATCTACTCATTTGCCTCAATGTACTGGATCTTCATTACACCTCTCTACACCATATCCCTGATATAGTGATGCTGGATCTCAATGTGATTTGACTTGTCATGGAACACAGGGTTCCTAGACAACTTCACACAACTCTGGTTGTCACATAATACACAAGTTGTCTCTAAATCAACATCGAACAACCCTGCAAGTATCTTTCTAAGCCATGATGCCTCACAGCTAGAGGAATAAGTTGCAATATACTCTTCCTTGGTTGTACTCGGTGCTACAATCATATGCTTCTTAATGAAAAAATAAATCCTACAAGTCCCCAAAATTAAGAAATACCCTAAAGGTTTATCTTCCTATCCATAGCACTACCATCCCAATATGAGTCTACATAGCCCTACAGGATAATCCTCTTATCCCCCACATATATGAGGCCATACTCAATCTTACCCTTAAGGTACCTCAACACATGCTTTTCCAAAATCATGTGAATGCATCTCAGATCTACCATGGACTCACTCAAAGTGTTCATCGTAAAGGATATATCTAGCCCTGTGTTCGTCAAGTACATCAACAAACCAATCATATTCCTATAAATAGTGGCATCAACTTTCTTTGAAGTAGTATCACACAACAACTTCAAGTTCGAATCCATCGGTGTGGTCATGGCCTTGCAATCCATCATCTTGAATCTCTTCAGGTGCTCTTTAGGATCTCTACTGCATAGTTTCCTTTGCTAAGGAAAATCTAATATGGATTCTTCAACACCTCAATACCTAAGAAACAGTGCATCATACCCAGGTCTTTCATCTCAAACTCTACGGCAAGCTTCTTCTTTGTTTATGCAATGAGCTCCTCATCACCTGTCAAGAACAGGTCATCTACATTAAATAGTAGTATCATTAGTTTTCCATCCTCAACCTTGATGTAGAGTTTGGAATCATATTTACTCTTGGTAAATCCAAAGCTTATCATAAATCTATTTATCTTGTCTTACCATGTCTTGGGTTCCTATTTCAATCTGATCCACACATACTTCCTCTTCGTGAGGGGAGACATCTGGTATCACTTTGAGCATATCCCTGAGATATTGAGGCAAACAACTCTCAATATTTATCTACAATATATGTTGTAGTCGTTCCCCTTGAAGCGAATATTTCCTGCTCTCTCTGTAACTGAGCACTATCATCCCTTTGCATCTTAACATGTTGTACTCTTTGCACCAGGGAATTTTTTATTGGATTGGATGGTAGCCTTCTCTATTGTTGATATTTGATGTATCCATCTATGTCATCTAATATGGGCTCTCAAAATCACTGGATACTAATATCCTCCATCTTGAACTCTGTTTCAAGTTCCTTCTTGCAACCATCTATGAGATCCTCATCTTCAACCTTGTACCAAAGGTTGAGGTCTCATCCCTCTAGGTGATCCTTAAGATCATCATGTAATTATATGTCCTAGTGTGCTATCCCATGGGTTCCTTATGATCCCATACAAATCCTTCTTTAATCTTAGAAAATGTGGTTCTCTAAGAGAGTCCTGAATCCCGGTGGTTGCTCGATATACACTTAATACACCATCTATCTAGTGTAATATTCACCATTGAAGAAATGTGTCTAACTACTAGAGCAATGGCACGTCATAATTGACTCCCTATTTTCGAGGGAAACCTTGCTTTGTACATCTATAGTATGCTTGATTTCATAAATATTCTTGAATGTCATAGTTGAATCATCATCACTTGTTCTTCGGAACAAGTATCATCATTCTTCTCTTGTAGATGATTGTACATGATCTTTCTTACAAGTCAAATTCAATTTCATGATTATAAACATTTCATAATTTTCAAAACATATTAATAATGACAAGTTCTTATGCATAAAGACATAGGTTACACAATCATGAAAGTATATTATCCCATGCTTCTACACTACATTTATCCATATCCTGTATACATACAATAACTTTCTAAATGCCTTCCATATCTACCAGAATATAATTAAGAGCATGCACTACTCCCAACATGTCTGCAAAGAGGTTTCATTCTAGATAAGAAGAAATGGAATGTTGTGCAGCACCATAGGCCACTTACCCATCACATGCATATTAATATTATATTTTTTCATTAATGAAAACACTCTAGCATGCATAATACACCTCCTAAATCTAGGAACATAAATATGGACACAACTAAACAATTTATGATTTAAGCAATTAGATCTATAGGAAATGATAATTCAAAGACTTATCTTTGTTTGGTTGGTAGGATCCCTCCTGATCTCTGTCTCTTTGCAGGTTCTAAACTTTTGGAACTTTATTAGACTTCAACCTAGATCCCCGTGTCTTATGGATGCACTAGATCCTCTTGGATCTTTCTGCATAGTTTGGAAAATATCTCTTGGAATTATTGCCAAGTGAACATCATCATGATCATATATGATTCTTCCTTTCACTTATGTAGACGTTATTTCATTATGGGAGACTTATCCCAACCCTTTATAGAATATTGATAATCATCTTCAAGCTTCACCTTATGAGGTGAATTCTACTGAATCAACCTTGTGGGATAATTACAATACATACTCTTAATCACTTGAGGAATATTCTCTTGCTCTCTTCTTAACTGGTTCATCATTTTTAGTGGCATGATAATTATACCTATTCATCTTTCCTTTCTTTGCATGTCCATTACCTTTGGGGAAATCTCTTGCAAAACGACCCTTATCATTGCAAGTGGAAATTTTGAATTGTGATTAGTCCTTCTTATTAGATCTTCTAGGATTATTGTGAGAAGACACTTCTTGATATTTCCCTTCTTGGCATGAGCTGTTAGGGATATATTTTCATCTTCACCCATATTTACTTCTCTTTCTATCAATTGAGATTCTTCTTGCGTACATTCCTCCATAATCTAGTGAATTTGGTGAGCTTTCTTCTAACACAAACTCTTTGAATGAAAGATTCATGTGATCTTGGGAGACCATTAAAGGTAGTCATCAATATTACTTCTACTTATTCAACATTGTCTCCAATAGCTTCTAGTTGTTCTTTTATTTGGGAGACCCTTGTGAAGTAGGAAGGCTATGCTTTCTAAATTTTTCATCTTCACACCCTTGAGTTGAGTCCTCAATGTCATCTTCCAATTTATTTTCTTTCCTTCATACAAGTTGTCCAAAGCATCAAACATCTCCTTGGGAGTCTTCTATAATGATACATGTGGTATCAAGTGATCCTTGATAGATTCGACGATAATTCTCTTGGATTTTACCAAGTTCTTCTTGTGGTTAGCTTTGTCTTCATCTCCCATTCGCTCTGCAACTTCTCCTTTGACATAGTTTTCCAAGTCATGTTCTTCTAGTATGAGAATCAATTTGTACTTCCATACCTGGAAGTTATCAGCTTTTTTAAGATTTTCCTCAAGCTAGGTATTATTTTTCATCGTGAAAAATAAGAACCTCAAATGGAAATAGAGAGAATAATGCTTATGAGAGTGCTTCAATCCCTTTATGGAAAAATACTTTTGGATGACCTAGGGTTTGATAGAGAAACCCTAATTTTTCAAATTTGGTATCTTGTAAAAATAATTAGAGAGAGAGAGAGAGAGGTGCCTCCCCAAGGCGAGTTGAGCAACATACTCATTTTCCCAAATCTCTAGATAGAACTGCAGAAAACTTGATTCCCTAGTTTTCCCCTCACAGTAGTGTTAGGTCAAAAATTGAAATCCATAGAACTGGAATCTTCCTTCATGGGAAGATGGATCCTTCTAGATAGAATTGGATTGTCCCTTTTCAAGTTTATCCATGGAGGGAATTTCACATAATAAGAAGCCCTAGTTTTTTTAAACCAATAGATATTAGGGTAAAAATGGAAAATCTCAGAATGAAAATTTGTTTCCATGGAAGATGCACCCTATTGAGGTAGTTACCAAAACATATATTTTAAGATAAAACTACGGATGGAAAGGACCAAACTTTGATGCCCTAGTTTCCAACTTTCATCAATGACAACTACACAAAGTCATCTTTTATGATGGCTCTATTACCATGTTAGAATTTTAATGGTTATATTAGATATTAAAACATTTATCACTATTTCACTATAAACATAGCAATAGGATCACTGAAAGAAATAAAAGAACATGAAATCAAAATAACACAAAGATTTTCCTCTCGAAAACCACAAGCAAAAAAACCCAACAACTTCTTTTGTATAGATTATGTCACCAAGTGCAATTCCAAACCAAGTTAAGATAAACCCCAAAGACAAAAGAAACTACTTCTTCTATCTAGCAACCCTCTTCTCTCTCTCTCTCTCTCTCTCTCTCTCTCTCTCTCTCTTGTAGACTTTCTTGAGTGATTAGTGTGTCCAAATGAGAGGTGTGCCCTCTATTTATACACATCAAGTGAGTGACCTAGATCCCGAACTTGGTCAACTTGATACTATTTCTGGTTCGGCTTGTCTAGGGAGACACAAACTAACATTTATATAATATTTATTTTGGGTACTATTGGCCCGACTTACAATGGAAGGTTTACATTGATTCTTTAAAGTACATTTACATGACCAATTAAATCAATAATATATCCCAAGGAGGTGTAAAAAAATACAATAAAAGTACAATAAGAATATCTTCCGAAGTTACATTCTTCAACATTGATATCCATCAAGAAATTTGGGTTGGGATAGTTTATGGAAGAGCATGTTATCAATAATGTCTTCTTGTTATATTTTTAAGGAAATACGCCCAGTATGTGTTGAAATAAGAGACAAAAATTTGACTTTATGAAGTTATTGAATGGAAATGTTATTTTTGTTGGAGCATAATAGCTTCTCCATGTAGCATAAATATACTACTTGGTAACCTAGAACTTGAATTCGTGACTTTAGTGGGCCAAACCTTGCTCATGCTTACCACCTAAGTCACCCTAAGGCCTAATTCTAATCTCTAAGTTGGGTCCCAAACCACCTAATTATTTGTCATTTAACTAAAACCCTAATGTGATTTTTTAGATGACCTAGGTGCATTCCTAGATTTGGGGATGCCTTCCTTAATTAGGAGATATTTTTCATGATTTTAGGATGACTTGAGTCCTGGATCAGTTCATAACTGAAATTTCTCCCCTAATTTAGGTTCTAAACTAGACTTCATGTCTAAGTTTATCCATTAGCACCTTTGTTGAGTCACATTAGGGTTTTGCATGTTCATTTAGTTAATTAATTGAGCATCCTTCATCCATAATTAATGATTGTGAATTCATGAGTTAGTGTAACTTAATTAAAGAGAGTAACCATGGATATCTAAGGGTCCTTACACTACTACAAAATGGGTGATAAGTGACTAAAAATATGACCAAAATGGGTGATAAATGACTAAATTTGGTCATGTGACCACTGGTCATAAATTAGTAATCAATTATCACCCAACCAAATTGGTCATTTATCATTTGGTCATAAATTGTTTGAATTGCTTTATGAGTTGGTTATATATTTAGTCATTAATTGTCACTATTTGGTAATTTATTTTGTCATTAATCGTCACTATTTGGTCGTTAATTATCGTTGTTTGGTAGTACATTTAGTCATTTGTTTAGTCATTGATTGTTGCTAACTAGCCATTTATTTAGTGATTTATTGTTGTTAACTTGTCATTTATTTAGTCATTGATTGTTGTTAAATGGTCATTTATTTAGTCATTAATTGTTGTTAAGTGGTCATTTATTGTTATTAACTGATCATTTAATTTGTCATTGATTTATGTTGATAGGCAATGGAGGAATCAAACCACCAACCTTCTGCTTGTAAGGAAGGTTCTCTTCCATTGAGATAAAACCCTTAAGTAGAAACAAATTTCACACCATAAATATATCACAAACTCTTACAAACATTAACACGCTATGATTCAGTTTAATCTAGTTATTCAAACCTAAATATTCGATAATACACTATTAGGACAAGGAAAATCATATTTAAAAAAGGTGACTACTTAGATAAAAGGAATAAGTCTAAATAAGATTTCCCTAGAGATGTAGTGATAAATAGTGATAGATAAGGTGGGATGGCATGCACTAAAACTCTCCTCTTTCTAATTAATATTTCAGTTTAACTCTTGTTAATTATGAGAGTGATAGTTTTATTATAATTATAGTTTGTTTTGAAAATTTTGAGACAAAAAATAATTAAATTAATTTCTGTGGAATCACACCCAAAAATATGAGATCCATACAGTAAATGAAACAACACATCACAAAAAGAAAGTCCAGAGTGATTTGATGACGATAAAATAGATTGCACAACTGAGTAAAACAACAACACGAATGTCATGTTTATTAATGCACCATTTATGAAAACAATATTATAGACTATTCTATATTTTTTAAAACAAAAATAACAACATATGCTTTGTTTCACTTTTCTGAAAAGAAAGATCACATATTTCAAAGAAAAAATAAACATATGCTTTGTTTCACTATAGCGATTACAAAATAAAAATTTAGAGCACCAATAATTCCCTCTCTGAGGGCATATATAATTATGAAAGAAACATCTTTCATAGTTATTTGTTGAAGCATATCACTCATAGGAAAACAATAATTGAAATAATAACTCTAAGGAAAACACTCACACAATAATTCTTTATTTCTGTGTAGGCTTATTCTAAAAATCACAACCTTCTAGCAAGGGTGTTTGCTTGTACGCATGTCCATTCATTCTTTTTATTAGATTTCACCTTGGTTTGGTGTTGCCTGAACATCATAAAAAATTCTTAAAGAACATAAAAATTCCATTAGTAACTTGAGAAATTAGGATCATATTTAATGTGGCAACCTCCTCTCCAAGAATCACCTGTGCCAACTTCATGAATATCAATCCTACATTTAGATAGGTATCTTGACTATTTATATCTATACTTAATGCACATTTTGCACTATTATTTTATAGACACAAAGAGATCAATTATTTCCAATAGGAGGAAAGTTGTAGAAAGTACCCATAGAACTCTCTTTATGTGCATCACATACGTTGTCTGATTTATGAGTAAATGCCAAAGATGTTCAATTTCTAAATTAATGAAATATAATTTGTTCTTCATGTGTATTTCAAATCACTCCCCATTGTATTTATTTGCAGGTTTAGAGAATAACAAAATCATTTCTGTTACACCTACTGGTGAATCTCTGGTAGTGGTAAGACCATTTTGTTACTGTTTCTTAATTTTAGTTGTTACTTGTTGGCCCATTAATTTATAAAATCCCTTTAAATATAGGGATTGATATTCCTCTTACAAAAACACTTATGTTCTTTCATTATGTTATAGACACTGCTCTGCTACTTAGAATATGTTATAGCTTTTGCATTCTGTTACAAAACAAATATAAAGTAGCTTTTTTTATTTATTGCTAGTTTGAAGTGCTATCTGTTTAGTTTCAATTTGAGAGTTTAATTGTGCGAGTTGTTCATAATTGTTGTTTCCAACATAGTTTTCTCCATGGTAATTAAAACTGGAACAACTCATTAACATAGCAAACACATACATGTATCTCTCTGCATAGATTCATGTGGAACAATTCTTGATTTTTATTTTTCCTATGTACCAACAATCATAATAAATTGTTGGAGTAAAAGAGAAAGTTGGAATTCGAAGAATTGATGTACAACATAATAGTATGGATGGTGATATGACATAATTTACTATCCCTTAATAGCTAATATAGGTAAAACTTGAAAAACTGTAATAAAAGTTGGCAAATCGAAGCTAGCAATACTTTACTGATAATTGCATGGCCTTAATCATCAATGCAATCTTAAAGTGTCTAGTTACAACAACATACCAGAGGATATTGTGAAGTTTACGTGAAGATTACGAGGATATTGTGATAGTTGATCCTTGATATGGATTGTCATTTCCAATATAAATAACATAAACAATATCAAAAGTACAATGAAACTAATACACAATAAGTAAAGAAAAAATGCTAAATAGTCATGTTTGAATCTTCCTTGTACTCAGACATACTGAGTGAGCTCTTGTCACTATAAGGAGAAGTTGTCATAAGAGATAATTTGAGAGAGAGAAGGTTAAAGTGTTATGGGTTTAGGTTACATACACACAGCAGCAAAACCCACTCACCAAGTGGGAAGATCTCATTAGGATATAAGCAAGGATAGTCATCCCAAATGACAAATAGGCACCTTAAAAGTCACAACTCCCTTTAGCAGACTTAACACTTATTGACCTACCATATAGGGTTTAACATAGACATAGCTCAGGTAGGATAGGGAACGATAATCCATGGACAATCTAGGAGATATTATGTGTAGGCATGGCCTAGCTAGAATAGAGACAACCCAGTCCAAAAAGGATTCAAAAAATCGAAACCTATTAGGAGAAGATAACCACAACCATGTCTAGTCCAAAAATACATACAAAAGAAATCATAGTCTAGGTTTGTAGTATCGAAATAGGAGATATCCCCCAAAATACTATATCCATACTTTATCAGTTCAAAATAAGGTCATAGCCCAACAAGAAGAAGAAAGCACCAAGGTCAATCATGTTCAAACACAATTATCCACAATCAACTATCCTCAAACATAATCAACCATGTGTAACCAATGCCAACCATAAACACAATGAAATATGGTTAAACATATCCAACCATAGTTAAATGTGGTCAACTACATTCAACCATGGTCAATCAAAATCAACAATGGCTAAGAAAAATCAACCATAATTAACCATGCGTAACTAAACTCAACCATAGTCAAAACATGGTTAATGATAGCCAACTATGGTTAACATACTCAATGTCGCATAACCTTGAATGAACATTGTAATGGAACATGACAATTTAGTAATGTATTAATTCGACATAAGTAATCTAATATGAATGTGATGTCATAATGTAACATAACCATTGATGAATGTTGCAATGCGACATAACCATTTAAAAATGTATCACTTCAACATAAGTCAACCAAGATGAATGTCCCAATGAGAGATAAGCATTAATGAATGTCAACATCTAACATAACCCTTCAAGACCATGGCCAACCAAAGTCAACCTTGGTTAAAACCATATTCAACCATAGTCAACTATTGTTGACTATTTCACTTTATGCAAGTGACAAAGATTTGACTATGCTTGCGTATAGTCATCCATAGTTAAACATAGTTATATATGATCAACCATTGTGAACCATGGTTAAAGATGGTCAAACATAGTCAAGCATCCTCAAATAGAAACCAATTATATTTTTAACGGTGGCAAATTTAATGTGCTTTGAAAAGCGTGGGTCTCAAGCTTAGGGATTGGACTAGCATGATGGTTTGGTTCATTTGTGAAATGGCTGTGTGAGCTCTATCTCTAGTCTACTCTATGGTGTGGAGCCTTGGAAGTTGGTTGCATTGGAAGGTATGTCTTCCAATCTGGTTTAGCAATGTTTGTATTGTTGTTCAGTTTGGTATTTCGGCATACTCCTCATTGTGACTTTGGTTTGGTTGAAGGTTGCAGGTTTTGGATAGCGTGGGTCGTGGGTCTCCCTGGTGGTCATCACATTAGCCATTACGGGTAAGCCCTGCTGTAACAAGTCGAAACTTGCTCCTTCTCTTGTGTGGGTGTTTGTGACAAAGCATGAAGCTCGTCATTGGTTGAATGCTTGGTCTAAGTTTTAATGGTTGCGATTTGGAAAGGAACTATCTGTAAAAATGATATAAAGCATCCATAGATGCATTTATGACTTGGGGTTTTTTTTTGGGTTTAGCTCCTTTAGGCCGAGACTAATGTAATTTGGTTTTGTAAAATGAAGACTCTGTCAGTATCGTTGGCCATGGTGAATACTTACAGGCTCTACGATTTGTTAATATGTTTAAGTTTTGGTAATGGTGATAACACCATTGCTTGCAATCGTGCAAGGCCTTGGATACAAGACTGTCTAAATTCTTATATTGGTTTATAATGGTTATTTTGTACAACATTTGCATACTGTGTGTATCGTGGTTATGATTCTTAGTTTGAGCGCTAGTTTGACTCTGTGTAGATTTATAATTCTTGTTTAATCTCTTTGTAGAGATTGTTAACAACATTATTTTGGCCTTTGGAGCAATGCCATAGATGGAAATGGAATTCCTTCCATTTAGAGTAGTGACTGTGTAATGGATGAATTGAAATGTCGAATTATGGTTTACGTCATGGGTTGTAATTCTTACATGTGTATTTATAAAAGAGCTTTCGACTATGGGTTTCACCCTACGAATGAATGTCCTTTCTATTTGCTTAGCATTGACATAGGATTTAATAGGTTTATCATTTTGCTTGGAAGGAGTAGGGCTTACCGCACCTTCCCAAGCTCAACGAGCTTCATTTTTCTTTTACTTTCAAGTAGACATGGTCTCCTATTTGATAATCTTTATCTTTTCTCTTCTTATCCGCGTAGATTTTCTAGAGGTCTTGTGCTTCTTTAAGATTCACCTAGACCTTGGTAACCTATTCTTCTAATTCCTTTAATAAGTCAAGCCCTAACATGATCCGATCCCAAGTAACCGGTGTTCTACACTTTCGTCCATAGAGTACCTCAAAGGGACTCATCTTGGCGGAATTCTGGTATCCATTGTTATATGCAAACTCTGCAAGATGTAGGTAATATTCCCACTTGGTGGGGTTGTTCATGACATAGATCCTAAGTATGTCCTCTACAATTCTAGTCTACCCTTTCCATTTTCCTGTCTGTTTGCGGGTGGTAAGCAGTACTAAAGTTCAACTGTGTCTCTAATATGGAGAATAAGGATCTACAAAAGTTCCTGGTAAACTTAGTATCTTGATCCGAGATGAATGCCTTGGGTATCCTGTGCAATCTAAATATCTCCTTCAAGAAGATATCGGTAATGACTACTGCCTTATAGGTCGACTTCACTGGAATGAAGTGTATTGCTTTTGACAATTTGTCAACTACAACAAAGATAGAATCATTTTGTTTCTAACTCTTAGGTAGACCTGTGATAAAATCCATACTAATGAACTCCCACTTCCATTATAGAATGGGTAATGGATGCAGCAACCCCAAAGGATGTTGGTGATAAGCTTTGACAAGCTAACATTCCTGACATTTCGCTATAAACAATGCTATGCCAGCCTTTAACTTAGGCCATAAAAAGTGTCTTTTAACTGCGGATATCATCTTTTGATATCCTTGATGCCCCGAGTAGGGTGTCAGATGAAATTCCATGAGGATGTTGGGCCGAATGTTCCCTCCTTATGGAATGTACAATCTCTCTTAGGACCATAGCAGTCCTATTTTGTCTACCTTGTGCTCTTTTTGTTGTTGAACCAACCTGTTCTCTTGGACCTTATTGGCCGTTCTAATCCTCTAATGTAAATCCAAACCGGTTTGACTTAAAGTCACCTCATATATCATATGAGTTCGTCGGCTCAAACCATCAGCAATCTTTTTCTCTTTTCCCTTTATATGATTTAGCTCGAAATGGTACTCACTAAGGAAATCCAATCATCTGGATTTCCTGGAATTTGGATTTGGTTGCTCAAATACATATTTTCTACTCATAGTGTCTGTCATCAGAAGGAATTCCTTCCCATGAGGTAGTTCCTCCACATCATCAAGGCATGGATGATGGTCGCTAACTCAAGATCATCTGTGGGGTATTTTTTCTCATGTTATTTTAACTTTCACATTTCATAACAGATTGCGTAATCATTCTGCAAGAGGACTCCTCCAAGCCATTCCTTTTTTGCATCCGTGAGAACAATGAAATCCCCATCGGGATCTGCAATTCGTAGTATTGGTGCGGTCATTAAAAGATGCTTAAGGTTTTGAAAACATTCCTCGCACTTGGTCGTCCATAAGAACTTATTTGCCTTCTTTTGCAAGGCGATCATGGGACAATCTATCCTCAAGAAGTTCTCAATGAACTTCCACTAATAACCGGTTAATCTAAAAAAAGGATCTAATGGTGGTGACACTAGTAGGGGTAGGCCAATATTCTATGGCTTTAATATTTTTTGGGTCCATAACTATCCCCATATTGGAGATGATGTGACCCAAGTACTATATATGTGGTTTGTAAAATTCACATTTACTAAATTTGGCATAGATATGGTGTTCTCGTAACACCTGTAGCACTATGCAGAGGTGTTCCTCATGATCCTTTTTACTCTTAGAGTAAACTAGGATGTTTTCTATAAAGACCGAAACAAATTTATCTAGGGATTTACTGAATATATTGTTCATCATACACATAAAGTTCGTAGGTGCATTGGTCAACCCAAATGACATTACTACAAACTCGTAGTGGCCGTAACTTGTATGAAATATGGTTTTGTGAATATCCTCATCACGAATCCATACCTAATGGTACCTGGATCACAAGTTGATCTTTAAAAATATCTTGGTTCCTCCTACTTGATCGAACAAGTCATCAATTCTAGGGAGTGGGTATTGGTTCTTGATAGTCATCATGTTAAGCTAACAGTAATTGATGCACATCCGCATCGTACCATCCTTCTTATTTACAAAAAGTATCGGTGATCCCCAAGGTGACACACTTGGTCAGATATATCCTTTCTGAATTAAATCCTGCAACTACAATTTGAGTTACACCAACTCTCGTGCACTTATGCAGTAATGAGATTTTGAAGCTGGAAATGGTCCTGGTGTCAGTTCTATGGAATATTCTAAGTCTCGTATTGGTGGTAATCCTAGAATTTCCTCAGGAAATACGTTCTTGAAGTCTACAAGAACTGGAAAGTCCTCTATGTGTTGTTCTCTTTCAGCTTCTATGTCTTGGATGTTCACTGCAAACAGTTTGCAACATTTCCTAATGCACTTCTTTGCTTGTAAAGCGGATATCTTCCTTACGAAAAATTTCTTAGGTATGCCTTGAATCTTCACTTGATTCCCTTGGCTATATGTACACAAGATTGACTTGTGTAAACAATCGAACATGACATGGTGTTGTTCCAACCAGTCCATGCCGATAAGGACATCATACGATCCTAAGGGTAGGATTTTCAGGTTTACTTTAGTAGGAAAACCATTCAGGTTTACCTCACAATCTTTAACTATTTTCAAAACCTTCTATTTTGTACTTGTGGCTAATTGCACCAGCCAAGGTTTATCATGTTTAGCTTTTCCTACTTTACATACATCAACAATTTTAGGAGATACATAGCTATAGCAAGAACCGAGGTCAATCAATATTGAAATAGAAGTGTTCAAGATATTACCTTCTATCTCAACCATGGTATCCTGATGGTCTTCCTGTTGGCCATCCAAGGCTGCATAAATCCATGGTGTTCTAGCTATGTCCTCTACTGTTGGTTCTTCTTGTAAGTTGTGCAAGACCCCATTGGTCTTATTCTTACAGTCTCAGGCATAATGAGGTCCTTGGAATTTCCAGCATTTAATTTACAATGGGGAAACATTGGATCCCCCATTCGATGTTGACTTGTTAGCATTTGGAGCTGGTACATATGCCTTTGTACCCATTTTGTTGAAGTTCTTGTTGGCTGGAAAACTGTTGTTTTGTTTTCTATATTGTGGTGGGTTAAAATCCGGTTTGCGGTTATCTGAGAAGGTCCTAGACCTATCTCTTCTTCTGTTAATGTTCTTTTTCCTTAGCTGTCCATGCTCATAGAAAATAATAGCTTTATATAAGGTGGTGTCAAAATTTTTAGGCATGTCAAACTCAATCCTTTCCCAAAAAATGGGAGGAAAACATCCTAAAAACTGCTATATTTTTACTTTCTCGTCCTTGATGTATCATACATAATGCAGTAGATCCAAAAATATATTAATAAAAGAATCCATAGTCATGGATCTTATACCTAAATCATGAAACTCTTTCACTTTTCTGTCTAAGAACCTTTTCGACATGTATTTATCTTGAAAAATATTGTGATACTTACTCCACCGTATTTCTCTGAACTCATCTTTCTTGGTATGTTTTAAGTCTCTCCACCATCTAGTTGATTTTCCATTTAAGCTATAGATGGCTAGATGAACTTTCATTTCGCTAGAGTAGTTATGAACTCAGAAATATTTGCTCGTACCTAAGAGCCATTCCTCAGCTTTCTCCCGTGTGTTCATCTCTCCTTCATAGGTTGGGTATTTTATTTTTTGGAACTCTCCCTGAAGATTGTCATCATTTCATAGTTTCTTTCTGCATGGATAAGAAAGAGACTCATCACTAGAAAGACTGTGATAATCTCCTTCTAGAGGTTCATGGGTATGCTCTTCTTTTCCTTCTTCCCTCGAGTTGCTGGCTTGTTTATGATAAAATTATTTTTTGAACCTGTTTGTGGAATGAATGGGTTTTCCCTGCGGAATTCCTCCCGTCATGTTTCGCAGCAATGCTCTTTTAATTGCTTGTTGTTCCTTTCTTTCATTCAGATTTATCATCTCTGAAACTCTGCAAGTATGCTTGGAGACTTTGTATGGTTTTCATTATATTAGAATTTAGTTTCACTACTAGTTCTGTTTCCTGGGTGGGGGTATTCAACTTTCCTTGTCGGCTATTGTCCTCTTCATTGTTCATGATCTGAATTATTCTTTTGAAATCCAGAAATTTCAAATTTTTAATAACAGGAAAAATTTCTATTAAATAACAAAATTTAAAAACATACTTTATTTTCCTTGCAACGAATGTCTTGTACGCCCATTTGGTCTCTTAGTGTTGAAACTGGGTTCTGATACCACTTGTAGTGTCCCCAAAAGTTGAAATTTTTTTATTTATTAGGCTAGTCATTTACTACTTGAACTGGACATTATCTTAACTTATGTGGAATGTGTCGTACTTTGTTTCTCTGCATTGTATTTTTGTAAGCTATTCTTACTTCTCTATGTTTTTGATGTGGTTATTAGTGTAATCTATGTTATTTTGATTGCTTACTCATTGATTATAAAGTTCGATTACTGTTTTATGAATAATTATGATATAACTTGTATTGTTAAGGGGTGGAGTGGTGGGATTTGTTTCCCTTGTAAGCACACCTGGAAGGTAATTGTCTTTCTTATCGCTATAGGGCATACTTAGTTCTTATGGAAATAATGCGTTTCTTTCCTTATCGCGTGCAGGTGCACTTGATGCTGGAAACTGACTATAAAAGCTAAACAAAGACCTACTGCCCATGAGTCAATAGCACACAGCTTGGATGCACCTTCGATGATGACATAATTACAGTCCTATCCTAGTGCATATTATTACAGTTGTTAGTTGTTATTTACGCAAGGATGGGTGTTTACTAGGCCTATGTTTGCACTGGTTACCATTATGGTTTTATGGTCTTAGACCTTAATTTAATTACTCTTATACTTTAATATTTACATGGTATACAATGTATAGGGCTTATCATATTATAACATGGTCCTTGGTTTATTAAAGTCTTTGTGTATAAGTTGGAAAACATAACATGAGCCATTCATGGCATATGTATAAACCCTAAGTATACGATACACATGTTGGGGTTTATGTATTGCATGGTGGGAAAACGTTGCACTGCATTGTGGGGTGACATGAACTACATACTTTGGGTTTTGATTGTAAGTAATGGAGGCCAGGGTGGTGAATTTAATGTACTTTGGAAAGTGTGGGTCTCAATCTTAGGACTTGGACTAACACGATGGTTTGGTTCATTTGCGAAATGGATGCCTGAGCTCTATCTCTGGTCTGCACTGTGGCATGGAGCTTTGGAGGTCGGCTGCATTGGAAGGTATGTATTCTAGTCTAGTTTAGCAACATTTGTATTGTTGTTAAATTTGGTATTTAGGCATACTCCTCATCATGGATTTGGTTTGGTTGTAGGTTGCATGGTTTGGACAACGTGGGTCGTGGGTCTCCCCGATGGTCATCACATTACCCATTACAGGTAAGCCCTACTGTAACAAGTCGAAACTTGATCATTCTCTTGTGTGGGTGTTTGTGACAGAGCGTGAAGCTCGTTGTTGGTTGAATGTTTGGTCTGAGTTTTAATGGTTGCGATTTGGAAAGGGATTTTCTGTAAAAATGATATAAAGCATTCAAAGATTCGTTTATGACTTGGGGTTTTTGTTTGGGTTTAGCACCTTCGGGCCGAGACTAATGTAATTTGGTTTTGTAAAATGAATACTTTGTCAGTATCATTGGCCATGGTGAATACTTATAGGATTTGTGATTTGTTAATATGTTTAAGTTTTGGTAATGACGAAAACACCATTACTTGCAATGGTGCAAGGCCTTGCATACATGACTGTGTAAATTCTTATATTGGTTTTTAATGGTTATTTTATACAACATTTGCATACTGTGTGTAACGTGGTTATGATTCTTAGTTTTGGCGCTAGTTTGACTCTGTATAGATTTATAATTCTTGTTTAAGTTCTTTGTATAAACTGTTAACATCATTATTTTGGCCTTTGGAGCCATGCCATAAATGGCAATGGCATTCCTGCCATTTAGAGTAGTGACTATGTAATGGATGAATTGAAATGTCGAATTATGGTTTAAGTCGTGGGTTGTAATTCTTACCTGTGTATTTATAAAATAAGTCGTCACTATGGGTTTTACCCTACGAATGAATGTCATTGCTATTTGTTGAGTGTTGATAGAGGCTTTAATGGGTTTATCATTTTGCTTAACAAGTCGTGAGCCATGTAATAGATATAGTGTGTAATTTTAACTTGTGGTTCTTATTACTGTATGCGATTATAATGTATTACAGCCTGTGTGATGGATTTGGTAAATAATTGAGGAAACATTGACAAGCAACAGTTTCAGGTTGTGTTTTATTCCTATAGAAATTGATTTTTATTAGTGTGGCCTGTGTAGAAGATAACTAAATCGTTATAGCGCTTGGTAAGGATGGTAATGAATCCTATAGGATTTGATGTGGTGATTTTTAACTGTATTATGGGTGAACTCCACAGGATTTGATCCTCAGTCACAATGGTTGTAAATGATGATGAATGAAATGACTTGTTTGGGCATTCATGACCATAGGATTCGATCCTGTGACTTATTTTTATTTATATGGTATAAGCTTTGGATATTGTGTTTTATGGTTTTAAATGTATAGCTTGGTTATTATGAATGAGAATGATTTGTGTTTAGTATTGTTTATTTATATAATGTAACTTCATAATATTAGAGGTCTCGATGGCTTTAGTTTGTCATTTAATTTGTTATTTTGCTTATGGTTCTGTTTATACTAAAACAATGGAAATGATTTATTTCTTAGGTTTTTTTAATATATTCTAGTTTAATGTGTTTTATAAGTAGGTTCTAATGTTTTGTTTAAAGCTTACACTAATATTATAGATACTAGTTGGTCTATTTACTTTAAATATAGCTCTGTTGGCAATATGCAATCTGTCAATAGAATTCATATATATATATATATATATATATATATCCTCTCTTTTAAGGAGTTCTAGGTATTGGAAAATAGATTTAACAACATGAAGTAAATTGTAGACAAGAACTTAGAAATAAAACATAAACCCTTAAATTATAAAACATGAAATAATTTGCAGAAATAAACCAGAAAACAAAACCCTTGAATACTTGGTTAGTAAAATGAATTTTAGAAATGAACTATAGGATAAAAAATTTACATTCATAGATAGGTGAAGAACCGTAGAAAACATGACCTAGTTTATAGCAGAAAACTCCTACATAATCATTAATAATTTAACCTACGTCAAATGGTAAAACTTGTATAGTTTACAGAAAAAATCAAGAACCTCATACCTGCAAGTTGAAGCTATTTTGATGGATGAAAACCTGCACACTCAAATACCCAGTATTGACAAATTCACAGACAGATCTGACGTCTATATAGATAACTGAATCACTTCAAAAATACCACATTCCACCCAACCATGACCCGAAACTATTCCTGGTTTCAATCTGGATCCCCCCGAGCCGGTTCCAACATGCAAGTAACTTAGAGCTCCTAAGGTAAGGCTTCCCTAACTGGGATATCAGGTTTTGAATCACTTCTCCTTTTTCCTCTTAGGAAAATGTTCTCTAAGAACTCTCTTGAGAATAATCAAGCAGAAATGAATGACCAAACATAGGGAAGATCCCCAAGCCTCTCTTTGGATTGGGTTTTTATAGGTAGACTTTTTAGTCAAAGGGGCTATTAAATCAAGAATCATTTGATTTCTTGATTCAACCCTTTTATTTAATTTAGGCACTTTTAATATTTAACTCATGAACTTTTAACTAGTTCCTATTTTGACTCTTGTAGGTATTATAATATTTAATTATCTTTTAGTAATAATAATAATAAATGGAGCCTTTCTTTATTTCTTATACTATTAATATTATTATTATGCTTACTCTTTATACATGCCATGTATAAAATATATACTTATATATATATATATATTATTTGTTAACATTTGTCTTTAGGTATCATATAACATGATACCTAAACTTATGACACTTTCTTCATTAAGGTCGTCAGGTAGGTGGTTAAGTCTACTAGGATAGGCAACTCTAAACATCCTTGCACGTTGGATTCCCTCATATAACATGATAGTTCTTCAATACTTGATGAGATACAAAATTTTGAAATTTTATTTAATCACTTATAAGTCATATTAGATAAATATTTTACTCGAGTTGTTTTCACTCGACCTAACTAATTCTTTTCAATAACTCCTAACGCTTATCTAGAGCCCATACTAAATGCTAAAAAACAGGGAGTTACAAACTTAGTGCATTCCAAAGCTCCTTGCTCAACACTAATTCTAGGATGTACTTGTAGGATACACCTAGGGATACAATGTCCAAGATGTTGGAATATAATAAATCCACCCATAAAATAATTATTCATTATTTGATTAATTTCCTACCCACTAGCTTAGATAGTTCGCATCCACTTGCACCTTAGAGTCAACACTTGCCATCTATATCCCGTGAATGATTTATTTCTGATTCTGGGTTGATCTTGACCACTTTATGGCCATCTAGAATTGGTAATTATGCTTTACAACAGATTCTGCTTTATCCTGCTTTTCTATGGATAAGGTAAAGCTAGTCAACTAGGACACTGACATCTTTTGTTGCCAACCCATCCTCCATTAATTTCTCTCCATATTCTAGGATTAGCAAGTCTTTCCTTCACCCATCATCACTCACACATACTACTGCTAATTCATGAGGTTCTTGGTAGTTTGGAAAGTGCTTTAGCCAACTATGGGGTTTGTCATAATTAGTAAGCCTTCTTTATGAGCTAGCTTGAGTTGTCTTCTAGCAACTCTATTTTCCTTTATAAGGATGTATTAACTATGTAATAATATCAATTATCATTTATTTATCATTCATTAATGTGTGTTCATTAATTCTTCTTCTTCTCTCCTTACGCTAATTCTCTACAATTCTTTGTGAGGTTAATTGTGCTCCTAGATCCTTAGCTTGCTTATGAAATTCCTTATGCCATCAAGGATTTGGAATTTCTACATGGTGTTAGAGCTGAGGATATCAAATATTTGATAGTTCATTAATTAATCCTCCTTTTTTTAGATCTGTAGGTTTATTTTACAGGTTCAACTTCAAATGGATTCAAGAGTATCAATTCCTCTTCTTTATCCATTCACAAGATATTCATAGTGGAAATTGAAGATGATTTCATATCCAAAGAGATAAGGTCTCTATGAGATATCTATTGGATCTGGTGAAGAGTCTTATAAAGAGCCAAGTGACTAGTTGAATGACTTTGATAGAGAAATTGGAGCTATTTGTCTAGCTATCTCTCCAAGCATGCACTACCTTATTGATTCTGTTGAATACCCAAAGGATCTCTGGACAACACTGGATAGAGTTTTTCGAAAGGACAATAAGGATCATTCTAGCTGTGTGGAGAGTGCATCTAACTCCTCAATGATTTATCTCTTTGAAGATATCTTGACCTATAAAGTCCCTGATGAAGTTGATCATGAAGAATAAGTTTCTCATACAGTTCTTGTTGCTACTACTCTCTTTGGTTCGAATGCTCCATCTTTCAATCAAGAGGCAAATATTGAAGAGCCATCCTTTTCTGTGTCTCTTGAAGTAGAATATATTGATTCATCTTCTTATGATGATGTTGATGAAAAAGAAGTGGCTAATGGAGCTGCTATTGCTATTGATGATTCACTCACACATTCCGTGTTCTCTATGTCTTCTATAATGGATTATGAGATCCATATGCCATACCTCTCACACTTTTTCCATGCCTCTCTTCTTGATGGTGAGAAACCCAGTGACTTCCAGGAGGTTTTCTTAGCTAAATCAAGTTCATTTAGTGTCTTACCACTTACCATACTTTATCCCATGTGCTTCTGCAGCTCCTCCTTTGTTCTTGGCACTCATTCATAGAGCCTCCTTGAAGATTTTGAACATCACCATCTTTCCTCCTTACATTCTTCTACCACATAGGATTCTTTACCAGTATATTCCTATGACTTTATTGTTGTGTTTATTTGTGATCTCTTGGATTATTTGGAATCTATATCAACCCATGGATCCCATGCATTTGCACTCTTTGATCCTATGCATTCTCTATATTCCTACATGATCACTTGCACACATCCTCTCTGTGTAAATGAAGATGGAGACATTATACATTTGATTGGATAGTTATTTCACCTATCTGGAGCTCATTTCATCTCTACTAGTTCTAATTTCAAGTCATCTCATAATCTTGGAGCTGATTACAAGTCTCAAGATCCTTCAGAATTTCCTTCACATCATTGGATATCAGTTGTTCTACATTGTCTTAGTATCCATCTTGCAGTTGTTTATATTTTTTTATCTAGGTAAGAAGATTTATCTTCTTCCCAAGAAGAAGATTCCTCCAGACATCAGCATTTATTTTGGAGTAGCAGCAACACCAACAGTTCAACATTTTTGGTATTGCTTTTCATGTCCTTTCTTGAGGGAGGATTCCCCCCTTGAGGTTTTGCCTCTTTCCTCATTTCTTTGGACAAGATAAATTGTAAAAGGGTGACCATAGCCTTGTTGATGGGCCCTATATACATATATATATTTGATTAGTTTAGGGATATCATCATAAAGTCAAGATTAAAGCGGGGTGTTGGAATATAATAAACCCATTCATAAAATAATTAATCATGATTTGATTCATTTCCTACCCACTAGCTTAGATAGTTGGCATCCACTTGCACCTTAGAGTCAACACTTTCCATCTATATCCCATGAATTATTTATTTCTAATTCTGGTTTGATCTTGACCACTTTATGGCCATCCAAAATTGATAACTGCACTTTACAACATATTCTTCTTTATTCTTCTTTATCTACTTTATCCTGCTTTTCCGTGGATAAGTTAAAGCTAGTCAACTAGGAAACTGGCAGCTTTTGTTGCCAACCCATCCTCCATTATTTTCTCTCCATATTCTAGGATTAGCAAGTCTTTCCTTCACTCATCATCACTCACACATGCTATTGCAAATTCATGAGGTGCTTGGTAGATTAGAAAGTGCTTTAGCCAACTATGGGGTTTATCATAATTAGTAAGCCTTCTTTATGATCTATATTGAGTTGTCTTCTAGCAACACTATTTTCCTTTATAAAGATGTATTACCTATATACTAATATCAATTATCATTTATTGATCATTCATTAATGTGTGTTCATTAATTCTTCTTCTTCTCTCCTTATGCTAATTCTCTACAATTCTCTGTGAGGTTAATTGTGTGCCTAGATCCTTAGCTTGTTTATGAAATTCCTTGTGTCATCAAGGATTTAGAATTTCTACACAAGGATCCAATGTTCCAGATCTTATGCTCAACATCAACTTGGAAGGATCCAGGGCTTATTCCCAACACTTCCAATTTATCTTTTCATGTGCTTCAGAGCTTTTTGCTCAACACAAAGGTTTTCATAACTCATGTGTTCCAGAGCTTCTCACTCAACAAAAACATAGACACCCATGTGCTCTATATCTTCTCGCTCAACACAAACATTTAAATACTCATGTACTCCAAAGCTCCTCGTTCAACACAAAACATGTCATCAATCATGTGCTTTAGGGTCCACGCCCAACACATAAAATCATACATAAAACATATGTAATTGGTTTATGCCCAATATATCAAACAAATCATCATGTTCATATGTAGTGGGGTTCTAGATTCGATATACCAAAATAAAACATCAAAGTAACATCATGATCAATGGGGCTTATTCCCATAAGTGTTATGTCAAAATTAGGGATATTACAATGGACATTTTCAATCACAATTAATTGATAAACTACTCAAACAAATCCATGCAATAGAGCCACAACAAAAAAATACAAACAATCTGTAGACAACTTAATCAGATAAGAAGAATGCATCTTCAAACCAATGGACAAAAATAATTTGTAAGGTTATGGACTGTCATGTGAATTTAGATTACAAATTTGTAATTTTTAAAGAGGTTTAAAGAAAGAAAAAATCCAAACATATTTTATAATAAATATTATTGAAATGAAAGATAAAAAAATTCATGAATTTGAAGAATGAGGGACTTCCTACAAGTGCTTCAAATATTTAAAAAAAAAAATTATTCAAAGATTAAAAGATTTTACATTTTGTTCCCTAAATGCACTGAGATAATTGAGAAGGTTCCCTTGAGATACTGATAAAATTAAAAGTATAACTATGACTAAAGATACTAATAAAATTAAAAGTATAAATAAGACTAAATTTAAAGAGAAGACGTGGAGAGAGAAATTGAGAATAGGATAATCAAAACTATCAATTTTTACTATTGGTATTTTCAAGAAAAAATAAATATTGTAAATATAATAGCACACTTTCATGGTATTGGAGAAAACCAAATCAACACTGTATAAAAGAACATATAAAATTTATGAGATTAATTTTTTCTTGGAATGTCTAACCTACATAAAAATAATGTCTAAGTTTCAACACATTTGAAAGACAAATAATCCCCAAACTTATGGAGACTAAACAAATATAAAATTTTTTATATAAAGTTATTTATCATAAATCCAACATAATTAAAGCATTTAAATTTTATTTTATATATTTAACTTTAGAGTCCAAGAGACGAAACATGGTCACAATAGAAGGAATTCATGGCCATTAAAAATAAGTTGATATATAATATTAAAAGATCAAATATAATATTTAAAATGATTAAAATTATATTATTATATTTATATAAACAATATTGTATATAACTTTTTTTTAAACTATTTATTCATAATGTCTTACAACATAAGTATTTTTAAGAAAATATATAGTTAGAAAAATGTTTTAAAACTTATTTGTGATGAGAAATGAATGATGTCAAAATCACAATCAATTTATAAAAGATATACATAAAAAAAGATTATTTGTTTTCCTCCAACATGTTTTTTAAAATAAAAAAACTATACACTACAATTTTTTTTATTGATTTTTGAACTTTTTCTATGAGAATTTTTACAAAATTTGAAATGATGTAAAGTTGTTGTTTATTACACAAAATTGATATCTATTATGACATACTATAATCAATAATATTATCTACATTTTTTTTCAAAATATCTCTAGTTATGTTAGATTTAAGGCATGACATGGTTATAGCCTACATGAGATATCAATCTTGTTTTTATTTAACATATCTATAACACAAAGTAACACAAGCCTAAATATAGTCCATTTGAAATATATTATGGATTTGAACATAAAACCTATCAACATTATGTTTCTTCCACTCATTATTGTATGCACTTTTATATATCAACTCAAAAATACTTTAACAAAGTATTGTGTTTCATTAAACAAATAAAGAATGTTTAATGTCAATTTAGAGGTTGTAATAGAGAAGTTTCATTAAATACAAACATTGTGTGTCACACAACTTCTCAATCAAGAATAAGGTTTGGTTTCACATTTAGAAAATGTAAATTTAAATTCCAACATCACAAACTATATACACAAATTATGAGACAATCCATATACTATCATTAAACAATGTAGTGAAAATGATTTTAATGTTAACTTTACTATGATGTTTTAGCATTCATCTCATCATTTTAAGATTAATTATATTTTATAACCTTATAGTCTCACATTACTTGAGCAAAGAACTCACACTAAAATTTGGAGTGATATCAACATATCAATGCAATTTAATCGATATGATGATTATACATACTCATAGTAATGTCTTCCTACTCATTGATATCATTAAGGTGGGATTTGTCCTCACTCGAGATACATATTTCACACTTGAACAAGTGCACTAGAAGTACATCACGTATTGATTAATACAATTATGGGGATTGATTCTTCTAATCCTCCTATCGATGTAATGGACACCGTCACTACCCAATGTTTGATCCTTGGACCACATGGTTATCATTTGTGCCAAAGTTCAAGAGCATTTTATCATGCAAAATCACCTTTGAGACCACAAAATCAAGACCACCTATATGAAATAAGACTTTTATATTATATAATACAATTCAACATCAATGACCCATGTTAGTACCTTGAACCACCTTATATATGGCTCAATGCACTTTGCTCAAGTTCTAAATTTAGTCTTAAAGGGGCTAATTGGATGACACATCTAATGACCAAGTATGAATCATTTTGAAAAGGAAACAAATTAACACAAAACTAATCAAAGTTAATGAATCATAGGAACAACACATTATGAAATATGAATTATAGGAAATCTTTGTGCACTATGCCTAAGGCTACAACCTATATAACTGTTAACTTTCTGAATTCATTCATCATGCTTAGATAATCATAACGTTTCCATTTTTTTTCAAGATCTCCTTTAAACATGTAACAAACAAGAGATTACATTATTTATTATAAATATTATATCCACATGCTTCACTAGTCAATTTTAGGTCGGCCTAAAAAATAGATAGGAAATAAGAGATTTCCCACACTAGCCATATAAATAGTTTTTTAGATATTGGCCTTGTCCGCATGAAGAGTCCACCTACAACCAAAAGATGAAAAAGTAAACTTGGTTTTGGGTAAATGAAAAGTTGTAGGGTGAAATAGTAATGAACCAAGGCAATAAGAAACAATTGTAAAAGGTCAACGTTGAGCTTAATGACCATGCTACCAAATTGTTGAGGTTGAGAGCTTACTTTCCCCCAAAGTGAATAATTTAGTGGGTTAAAGTGTTAGATTGCACATCCAAGTGAGTGACTTGTCTCTTTTTTTTTCGTAAGAGAGTTTGTGTTCCTCTTAGTTTGACAATTTTCTCTTTTGGTGTGTTGTTTATTGAAAATACTAAATGAAGTCATCACTCCTTTGTGTTAGAAAACATAAGTCCATGAGGTTGAAGGTTGCATCCTCCTTGCATTATGAGGTGAACAACTTGTCTCATTTGTCTATCGAAGTTGCCCCTTCATTTCCCTTCTTTGCAAAACTTGTTCATGGTTTTCTCAAGGTACAATCCCATGTCTACACCAACTCATTTTAGTTCCCTTTTTCAATTTTTTTTTACCCTCCAACAACAACCTATTGACATAATATTGCACCTTCTTGGGACAATTGCTAGGTTACTATCTACTCATGAGCTATGTATCGATAAACCTTTCTTTCATGGTAGCTTAAAAATACTTAATTATTTAATTTAAATCAATGCATACTTTTGAAATGTTTATGTGAAAATTAAGTATTTTAGATCGAGATTGAACTTGCCACTAATCCTATAAACCTATGTTATAACATATTAGGTAGTGACAATATTTTTAAAAAATATGTAGCAACGTAGTATTTTGACCCTCATTCTAATGATTTGTTTAATAAGAACCAACAGTATGTTACTAACCTTAAAGTAAGCCATTGTTTAGTGGTAAAAAGTGAGTTCGATAACCTATCAGATGTATGGCTATAATTCATTGACCTATGTAAGCAATCAATGTAGATGGTGCTTGAGCTGATAAAGAAATATTTAAAAAACAAGAATTGAAATATTTTTCCATACACTAAATTTTTAATGGCAAAATCAATATACTTAAGTCTTATATTCTTTAGATTCTTAATTCTTAGCTTATATGCTAAAAAAAATCCTCTTTCCATTTTTATACAATTCATAGTTATGATATTTTTATTTTTATATAAATAAAGTTGTTTTTATATTTGTATATAAAAAATAATAATAATAGTATGATATGTAAATGTATATATTGTTAATTTAATTATAATTAATAGTTCAAAATGATAATTTTTTTTAACAGAAATAGTAAAAGAGGGTAGTATTAAACAGGCTGTGCACAGTCGTACATTACATAATATGCGAAAACAGTTTTTGTTGTTCAAAAAAGGAAAAACCAAAATTGGTCCAGAGGGGAGACCAAAGAACTCCACATAAAGTTTTTACATATATTCTATGGACAGTGGTAGTATATACCCTAATAAACTACTGATTAAGTAACAAACAGAAAAACATAAACTAAGGAAGCCATTAAAAATTAGCCTGTGGGCTTCATTGGCTGGACTGCTGACTCCTCCTCCATGGGTTGGGCTGCTATAGGGTTTTCGCAGGCCTGACTGGCTTGATTCATGCTGACCAAACCCTGAAGGTCTTCTTGGATTTTGTCCACTTTGCCCATCATTTCTCTGAGGTTGGATTTAGTTTCATCAATCCTAGAATCATGATTGCTTATCTGGTAGGAGGTATAGCTGACTACCTCACCCATATCCTTCACCTCTTGAACCAGTTTTTTGTTATCCATTATACCTATGGCCATCATTTCATACAAATGCCTACGATTTTTCTTCAGGTCTGCAATCCCTGCATTCTCATTTGCTGGATTCATATTGCCTTGCCTAGGAATGTAAGTGTCAAGAGCTATGCTAGAAAAATTGAGATGAAGATTTTGAACAACACCTTCCAAAATTTGAGCCTGAGAACCACAGGAAAACTCACCAAGAACCGAGTGGAGAATGCTGACTTCTCACAGAAGAGAATCGTAGTATTCCTTACTTCTACAGAAAAGAGTGCCTATGGCTCCTTCCTTCCACCTGGAGCAGTTGCAACCAAGAATCAAATTACTGCCTATTGTAAAAAACTCACCAACAGGAAGACTGAGCCCGAGACTAGAACTCAAACGCCACAGAGGACCACCGACATGGCGAGAGCAATGACAGGAGAATAAGGCTACGAGTGCAAGCCTTTTTTTAATGAACACCCTGCAAAAAGGCAGAGACTCCCATGGAATCTCCTGAAGAACTCCCTCGTCGACACCTGATATTACATTCAGCGGTGTCCTCTCCGACGAGAAAGTAGAATGAGCAAGGACCAGACCACTGTTCAATGGATTTGAGGGGTGGGAATAAAGTCTGAAGGAAGCCATAATGCGAGGGATGATAGGACTTGGAGCGTGTGGGCTGCAACAACAATAATGCTGGAAAAGACGAGAGTTAAGGGTGTCGAGGATCGAGGAGGGTGGGAGCACACATGGTGTTGGCATGGGAGGCAGTAGGATGACCAATTTATGCGCTGGGGTATTCACAATTAACCATGGCGTCATGATCAATGCGATGGGGAATAAAAATTTTAGTGGGGGAATTGACCCCATTGAGTTGAAAATGCCGTTGTGGAAGGGAAGCTCCCACATTTGCTAAGTCATCGTCGACCACATTATTTGAGCGAAGGATATGATAAAATTCATAATGGGGGATAGAAGAGGGGTAGTTTTGTCATACAACCGATGACAGTTTATCGAGCCATTGGTGTATCCATTGAGCATTTTATATATGACATGTCTAGAGTCGCCAAATATCGCAACCTTGTAGTGATCAGAGTTGGTGAGGATCATCAGTCCTTGGAGAAGAGCCATCCATTCAGCCTCATTATTAGTCCTACATCCTATTCCCCAGGCAAAGGTTTATCCAATTTTTCCTTCAGGATCCAGAAGGATCCCTCCTGCACCTGCCACCCCTGTTCAAAATGATAATTAATATAGTAGTAATAATACAATTAATATAGTAATATGATATCGATCATGTAAATAAAGTTGTTTTTCTATATATATATATATAGTTAATAATAATAATTAATAGTTTAAAATGATAATTTTAATTTTTTTATATACATATTTATTATTTTATGAAAAAAAAACTCTTTATTTTATGATAAATTTTTATTTATAATTAATAAATATTTTATTAAGTAAATATAGTTTTGAATTTTCATACATCAACAAAGCCTAACAATTTAGCTAAACTTATTGATTGATTTCCGTAATCTTCTTCTCACCCTTTACCAAACTTGTTAAAGTAATGCAATATATTATTAAGCATGGAATTAAATTCACTCTACACAAAACTTGAATAAAGTAAGTAATTCAAGATATAGAATATTATCAAGCATGAAATTAAATTAATCCTTCACCAAACTTGTATAAAGTAATGAAATTAAAATGAAGGATGAAAATAAATTCACCTTTCACTAAACTTGAATAAAGTAATTTAAGATATCAAATATTATCAAGCATGAAATTAAAACACCTATTGATATTATAAAGGTGTTTGGATGATTATTGATTAAGTTTGGTTAGTTGTTTTCCATGATGATGGCAATGGTTATGGTTTACTAATCGGATCTTTAAAAAAATGAAGGAATTGTAAAATGTTAATCTTATGTAGTCATTCTTATAGTTTGGTATAAATGGCAAATCATTTTTTGGACCTAGAAAAATTGGATTCTAGAGAATTAAACCTCCTACCCTAACAACTAAAGTATTGGACTCATAAACTCCAACTAATTTAGCTACCCCTCAAAGAATAAACTTAACTTAATTACTAAAACTTCATATTATTTATATTATATTTTAAATTTTATTTTATTAAAAAAATTAAAATTCATATATCTACCCAAATATTTTACTTCAATATCTATATATAAATAATTTATTTTATATCTAAATTTATTAATTACACTATAATTTTATAAATGGTAATATTATAATTAGCATTTATCATTATCAACTATCTCATAGATCAATATATTTAGATTTTTCCCTATAATGAGAGGGGTGGGAGATTCTCTCCATTTCATTTATTTGTTTTAAATGTTCTATTTACTTCTTACTCATTTCATGGATAAGGGTGTTGTCATTAATATACCCATATTTCTGGAAATAAAGGTATACCCATATTTATGGAAATAAAGGTGTTGTCATTAGTATACACATATTTATGGAAATAGGGAAAACATTTATCTTTTTTATGTATGAGGTTGAAAACCTGATCTTTCTAGAACACTCGATATATACTATCTCATAAATCAATAGATTTCTTCGTGTAATGAGAGGGGCATTGGGAGAGACTCTCCAATTCATTTATTTTATTTTATATGTTCTTGTTACTTTTTACTCATTTCGATAAACGTGTTACCCATATCATGAGGGAAAACATTTCCCTTAAAATGCTTTTTGATGATTCCCTCTTATAACTTAGTTTTAGGTTTGCTTCATATGTTTTCTTATTTATGAATATCATTTCATGATTTTTACCTTAATCACACAATAACAAAACGTTAGAAACTTTTTATAAGTTCGATAGTAATTAAAAAAATATTTCTATTTGACATTTATATGAGAATGTAAATAAACTTTTTAACAGTTTATTTTGGAATTTTTTAGAATATTTGTTTTTTTTTTTAATTAATTAATGAAAATATAATAATAATATAAACCCATTACTAATATTCTTAAACTACCACACTTAATTACTATTATTTAACAAAAACCTGACCTTTAAGTGATACTTTTATTTATTTATTATAATCATCTAAAATTGAATAGAATTCCACATGGATAGTGAGCCCTTCCATGTAGCTGGATTAAAATGGCAGCATGAGCGTTATTTCAAATAGCATGAAAGTTCCTTAAAATTTTATTCAAACTGTTCTATATAATAGAGTAAAGTTCTCTGCTATTGGTGTTCTATATAGTAGAGTAAAGTTCTCTGGCATTGATGACAATGTAATGTAGAGTAGAGTTCTGTGCTATTGGTGACAATGGCATTACAGTGCTCTTCCCAAACTTTGATATGCAATAAAGTAGCTTTAATATTATCTTTAAAATTTTTTATAAATTAACCAAGATTATTATAAATAAATCTTAAAATGAATGAGAAAGAGCAAAGTCTTCAAACAATACTATACCTAATCTACCAATATGGAAAGCAACAAATTGTACTAAAAAAGCAACAAATTTTACTAAGAACCTATAAAAATTGTACTAAAAGTATAATCTAATGGAAGCAAGTATAGGGCACATGCTAAGAGAGAAAATACTCAGACAATCTACCCTGGCACTGAAAATAAAAATATTTTTTTTTTAATAGATTCACATGGATAGTAATTAAACTAGAATTGAAAGACAATATGATATAACCTACATTGAAATACTTAACATATCTGAAATAATTTATTCACTTACCTGTTACGATACGAAAACAACAGGAACTGTAACTCCCAGACCCATGAAACATCAACGCTACTCATATCACCAAACTGAGGATCCTTTGCACACAGCTCTTTCCAAATGCAATAGGATGCACAACGCACTTCTATGATCTGAAAGACCTGAGTAGGCGGCCAGTTTAAAAAAAATCTACCAGCTTATTAGTAGTGCCTCTCTTATATTTGATGACAAAGTTAAACTATTGTATATATGCTGCCCATGCTGACAAAAATAAAACTGAATGAAGGTAGGGAAAACTCCTTGTTGCTGTCGAATTCCAGGGTCGATCCTTCTTGAGTAGATCGGTGAATGGTGCCGCCCTAGACCAATGATATTCCCTGAAGATATTCAGACATTCCCTTAGTCATTCGGAAAGAACGCATATCTGTAGTTGCTATGGCCGGCACAGGTTGGTCAAAATCCCAAGAACTATTGCAATACAGATATGCGTTCCCCCCGGGTGACTCAGAAAACTCCATTGAAGGTACTGAGAAATGTAATTGGCGCTGCGGGATGAAATCTTGGTTCAATTAATGGCCACCGTGACATTTAAAAGAAGCGGAGGAGATCAAGAACGAGTTCTTGGCGGATTAAAAAGAATGAGTTCTTGGCAGATTAAAAAGAATGAGGTCTTGGCAGACTCAGTGATGGGGTGTTTCCCGTGCACTGGCATCCTCCCTCTCACGCATCCCACCAGCAGCTCTGACCACCATGCGTTGCACGCTACGCCAAATTCTTCTTTGAAAAGAAAGCAAGCAGTAAAATACTCTGCCATTGTTACAACTTTGCCACTCATCTATTCTTTTTTAACTTCTACTTCAGAGCTTAAATACGCCAAATTGGCAGGCATGGCACGGCAAGTCTGTACGTGAAATATTCCTGCACCTCCTTTTCCACCTCGATTTAGTTTGTTTTTACCTGTTTTAGCTACTCGGCTCACTATTATATTGTCAACCTCTTATAAAGTCATAAATCATAAATTAATATAGATGTACTATGGAAACTAATATATGTGACAGGTATGAGAAGGTTCAAAGCTAAACAGCAATGCCGTGAGTTGGCCACATGGGAAACAGATTTGATTATGATAGGAGGAGGAAATCATTCAGGAGCACGCCAAACAGACAGTTTCTATATGTAACAATGCAATGAGTGTGTCTATCATAAAATAATAAAGTCTCTAATAAGACTTTCTTGGAAAGCATTAATAAGTACATGCAAGGACAAAACCAGAACCTGAGTTCATGGAGGGTGTGGGACACACTTACTTTAATCAACACAAGAATAGTCCATGTAGTTTTCTTTATCACGTTGTGACTTTCATCCACACAAGGACAAAGCCACAGATTTAATTAATAGGCCGTAGTTTATGCAGGGTGTGGGTCTCCATGGCTTTACTCCACACAAGAATGGAGGATGTGGGTCTCCATGGCTTTACTCCACACAAGAATGGTGATGGGTCTCCTTGACTTTAGCTCACACTTCTTAAGTGGGAGTTTTAAAAATTATGGAAGGTGAAGGTGGGTATTGGGAAGGTGTGAGCAATTTTGATTTAGACTACGAGATGAGTTTTTTTTCACTTTAATTCATACTTTTTAAGTGAGGGTTTTAAAAATCAGTATTAGTTTATGAAAGGTGAAGCTGGACATTGGAAAGGTGTGAGCTATTTTGATTTAAAGGATGTTAAGCACAATTTTGATTTGAAGTAAGTTAAGAACAACTTTAGTGTATAGAAGGTGAAGGTAGACATTAGGAAGGTGTGAGCTATTTTGATTTGAAGTAAGTTTAGAACGGTCTTCATTTTAAGTAAAAATGAAATTGAATTTGGTCAAAATTGGAGTAATTTTATGTAAAGAAAAATTTTGCTGGAGGTTTTTGTCCCATTTTAAATTGACTCCCATGTTTGAAAAGAATTCGATTAAGTTCCATATCGATAAAAAAAAATTTCCTAGTTGGAATTCCTAGATGGAAGCTTACATCTACTCTTTTCTATTTTAATTCACACCGATGTAGGCTTCTTTATGATGTTTAGAGAATTTGATGTTAATAATTTTACATCAAATAAAAGATTTGTGTTACTTGTGAATTTAAGTTTTACAAAAATATATAGATTGTGAATTTTTATTGATGATTATTTTGAATGGTGCAAAGTAATGTTATTAAAAATTTTAAAAACACATTTTCATTATAAAAAAAATAAAAATAAAACCTCTATAATAACAATATTATTTTGTATTTGATAAACTAAAGTTAAAATATGCTTAAATATATTTACAGTGACAAACTTTTAAAATTTGTTTAAATGTTATTATGTGTAATGAAATATATTTAAATGTTGAATCAATTTTCAACTAGTCTATTTTTTTATGTAAATAAATATAAACTCAAATTATATGAGCAAAAGTGATTTTGGCAAACCAAGACAAAGGATTAAATGGACACAAAAATATAAGATCATTTCAAACAAATTTGTGATTATTGTTCGACTTAATCTTCTTGATAAACATTGAAGTAGCATGCAGTATTTAATCAACCTTATAAAAATACATACATTGAGGCAATGGATCTATACTCTTAAATTATGTTTTAATTGTTTTACTTGTACTTTTGTGTTAAACACTCTGTTGAAAATTTGCATGTCACGACTCTATTTTTTTGACACAAGTGATTTTCATTGGAATAGTAAGAGAATGATGATGAAGAAGTATATTAGAGGTTATTGGCAACTTGTTGTCACAAATGATATATTAAAGGATATTGGTAATTTGATAACACAAAGTATATAATAGAGGATATTGGTAATTTGATAACACAAAGGAGTTAAGAGAGGTTAGGAGTTAAGAGAGGTTAGTGATTGCAAAGGCATTAAAAATAAAATAAAATAAATCAATATTTGAAATTTCAACTTTCTCAAGTTCTCACCTACATAATGTTTATTAATTATTATGATTTCATTAATTAATCAAAGATTGTTACAAGATTACCATACTCTCTTTTATTTTAATCCACATTACAAGTAGATATATATTTTTATAATACTTTGACTTTAAAATTTATTACTATTATTTCATTATTAATGTTTAGGAGAAGTTTTTCATTAGAGATGATAATGATGTTTTGAAAAGGTTTATTAGCATATTATTAAAAATGTTTTAGAAAAGTTTATTATTATAATTTATGTTTCTATGTATAAATATATATTTATTTTGATATAAGTGATGTTTTTTAATTAAATGATTTAATTTAATTTTATTAATTTCTTTTAAGTTAAATACAATTTGTAAATAAAAAAATTAACTTTTAATATAATAATTGTTTTTATTCTAATTATATATTTAAAAAATAGTCATTATTAAAATACAATAGTATGAATTTATGATATAAAACCATTAAAGGAAACCCAATAAAATAATATGCATTAATTATATACAACCATTAAACAAAACCACATTAACTTTATAAAAACAAACCCAATAAAATAATATGCATTAATTATATAAAACCATTAAACAAAACCACATTAACTTTAGAAAAACATAATTTATGATTATAGAAAAGTTATTCCACCTCCGCATACACATTAACAAAGCCTTTCTCTTAATAAAAACGGGAACAAAATATTGTGGATCATTGACCTTGCAAAAGCAAATGATAATTTATATAAAGCAAATGATAATTTATATACACTAATAGATAGTCAAATGTCTTCGAACGATAGGTTGTTAGATAGAATGCATGAAAAATGTGGAGAAGAAGATATTAAATATGTGCAATTTAGATATAAAGAGGAATTATTTATACCAAATGTGGAAGAAGATATTAAAAATGTGCAATTTAGATATAAAGAGGAATTATTTATACCTATAATATTTCATAACTTCAACAAATAGAAACGTTACATATACATGTAAAACGAAAAGTGAAAACATGAAAATTGTGGAATTAAGATCTTAAGATGAGTTCTTTATATTTATAACGTTTCATAACTTTCACCAAATGAAACACTAATTTTATATCAAATAAAAGTTAAATGAGTGCGTAAGCCACACCATAGTCCTTGTCATCCCAAGAATGGAATCTCTGAGAAATCAAACCCCACTACTATGTTTTAACTATATAAAAAAAAACTATATCAATCCTCATGTGAATCTCTAGGAAATCAAGGCCCCACTACCAATCAATACATTTTAGTATTATTAAAATTTGAACCAAACATATTAAAATATGTATACGAATCCCGAAAATCGGGGAAATCAAATAACCATTACTAATTAATACATTATAGTATGAGATATCACAACAAACTATTAAATTAAGTGTAAAATATCATTTAAGATGGATTTGGCCTTATTCATGCTCTCGTTCCTATCAGTAAAGGAAGGATTTTATTGCGGTGGGAACAGGAATGCAGTTGTGCCCCTTCTGGGGTACTAAAAAGGTAAGGGCCTAAAGCCAGAAGGTAAGGCAAGGTTAGGTCTCTTAAATATATATATCCAATAACAAAAAGTAAGTTAAAAATGGTTGGTTTGATTATTTTTTAATTAAAATTATTTACAAAATTTTGTAAGAATATCTTCAAAGGTGGGATTCTATTTGGTCCGTGATAATTTTGATTATAAAATGAAATTTTATAATGAGTAAAGTAAATCATAAAATTTATTTCATTTCATTTTTTTTATAATTTAAGAATGTTAAATTTTTTTGAAGTTCTAGGAATTTAGATTTTTGTGATTTTTAATTATTTTATTATATTTTTTTTATTAAATTTTTGATTTGAAATTGATAAAAAAATTAATAAAATTCTTTTTAATAAAAAAAAGATTTAGCACATTCTAATATCCGTGTAATATTAACATTATTTTTCTAGAAGATCAAAAGTAATTTTCTGTTCAACTAGTTCAAAGAAAAAAATTAATATAGCTAAGATAAGAATAGACTCTCATGAGGAAATAGGCCGTTTCCTAAAACACCATGGGTGGAAAGGATCTGCCACCTCTGTGAGGATATGAACATTGATGATGAATATCACTTCCTCTTAGAGTGCCGTGCGTACACCCACATTAGATTTCAGTTTCATAATCTTTGTTGCAATCCCGACCTTCCTAGCCTTTTAACTTGTCAAAATTATAATGAGCTTGGGATGCTTCTCTCTAAGCTCTTTGAGCATAAAAATACAATTTTAGAACAAACTAAATAATTCGTTTTATTTAGGTCCCATAAACCAATTTGGTTTTAGAGGACGTTAACCATCATTATCATCATCATCATTGAAATAAATAATTTTAAAATTTTATCATTTTAAATTAAAATAACTAAACCTTTTATATTATTCTTTCTTATTTCATTACTTTCTTCATTAAATTGCATTAAATAATATATAATAATAAAAAAATAATTATCATATAATTTTTAAACCAGACACTAAATTAGAATATGGAGAATTTTGTTTGTATAATAAGAGACATGGAAAATTTTATTTGTATAATAAGAGACCTCTTATATAGAGCTATTCCACTATAACATTTATAGAAATGTATATACCCAAACCCTTTCAAATTTGAACATATAACCTTTTATTACTTTAACAATAAGGTTAGCACATTGCTTTTTATTTTAAATCCAAATATTATTAAATATTTTATGTTAATAATTAAATGCTATAATGGGTTATAATGGGTTATGATACATTCATACAGGGAAAAAATTACTTTTCCATGGAAAGGAAGAAGTGAATGGGTCCTTTTAAGGTCTAATAAAATTTATTTTATCATAGTAAACATATTATGTATAAGTATGTTAAGTCATTCTAATTACGTCGAAGGCGTTGAAACAATGGAGACAATGTATTAAGAGCATGAGTGGGCCTAGTGGTTAAGAGCATGTGTTTATGTAGACTTTAGCAGTTAAATCGCTGCATAGAGGGGGTCCCTTGTCCCATAAACAAGGGGGTCTCATTGGCAGTGACCTTAAAAATAGATTATTATTATCATTATTATTGACTCTTTTCAATATTCGGTTGTGTGTGCAATAGAAAACAAGAATGTGTATGAGTCTTCTTGTTGTTTTGGTAGTTGGTAAACTTCTTCTAAGTTTTCTATTTTGGTTGCCAGTTAAATTCTTTTGTCGATTTCTTAATTTGGTGGCTTAATTATTTAGGTTTTTAACTAATGCTTGAGCTCGAAAATGGAGTTTTGGGGTTGTTCAATGACCTTCACTTCGTTTAATAATTTGAACGATGAATCTCCTTCCTAAGAGATTTTTTGGCCAGAAATGGAGGAGTAAGAAGTATCAACATCATCGACAGAGTAGACCATGGATCCTCCTTCGCCAACAGCAAGTTCCTCTCAAGGAATCCACGTTTATCAACTAGTGCGACTCCTTCTTGTTCTTTAGATCCAAGCTCAGGTTAATATTTCTTACCTTAGTTACATGTATTTTTTTATATTTCTATTTCAGAATAATAAAATCTTGGTCTGTGTGTTTAGCAAAGAGAATGTCATGCGGCAAGTGGGAAGGAATACATGGCATCGTAGGTGCCTTGGAGAATAGCAGATCAGTAGGAGGAGAGAAGAAGAGGGAAGATTTGATTTTGAGCCTTAAAGATTCCCTACATGATACCTCAGAGAGTTCTCATGGAATTAATATATTGAAACCCTATCTTTCAACCCTCTTAATGGCTAGGAACATATTTTCGTTTGTTGTACCTGCACCAAAAGTTTTTCCAATCTGGAAGTTGAATTTAGGGTGCAATCCCCTTGGTTGATTATAATCTTGTATGTCCAGTAATAACTTCACTTCACATCACTTTCGGTAACATCCACTTTGTTCAATAATTCGAATGGAGAATCACCTTCCTGAGAGATGTTTAAGTTCTTTTGGTTTTCACAGCTTATATTGATCCTAGAAAATCCCCAAATATTAACAGTCACATTTTAGCAACATTCATTCTCATCCTAAGGGTTTTGCAGATTGTCAAATATCCTCCCTGTTTCAACCGATTGACATTGACTGGAATGAGGGTCTCTCAGTGGGCATGCATATATTTGTGGGGTATGGTATCTCAGGTATCGATAAGCATCAATCAACATTGGCTAACTAGGGAATATTGGATCAAGTACCGACATCACCACCTACCTAGATCAAATAGCAACATCGAAAACTATGCACCAAAAAGAACTTCTAGCTACAATAACCATACCGCTTCATCATGCTACTGCACTAACAGGGGTTTATGTTCATAGATTTCAATCATGGATGTTGTGTCTCATGTTCATTTGTACGTAGCTAGCACATGTCATAGTCCATATGAGCATGGAAACCAAATTTTGGTGGTGTTGGAAAACAATATTTATGTGTACCATTTCCTGGATTTGAAGCTGTCGCATTAGAATGAGACGATGGAAAACCCTAATGGTTTGTGTCTTGTTTCTCATGCTCCCAATAGCTTCATGTTGGCCTCTAAGCAGTATGAGGTATTCTCATGCTCCGCTAAATTGTATATGTATAAAACATTAATTGTGCAAAGTTAGAATGAAATTATTGGGGAGAAGGTTAACTGTATTTCAAACTAATCGATATCTATTCCTTCAAAAATGTAGAGCATAAAGCAAGCAAGGAGAAGAGAAGGAAGGAGTTCAAAGGATCGAACACAAATCCTTCGATTTTGATCCTCCAGTTTATTTCTAACCACCATATGCTTATTGTATTCTCTGCATGATTTCCCATTTTTCAACTTGTTGGTTTTGATTGAGGATTTTTCATTGCAATGGCAATCCCAAACTCAACCAAAAACAATGAAAAGAGGGGGGTGCATCCATGGAGGTTGGTTACAATTTTTGGCAAGGCAATTTTGGAAAAAACAAAAAAACATACCCTTGACTGAGGTCTTGATACCTCGATCAAGGGTTTAACAAATGCTCGATCGAGGTTTTAATAAACCCTCGATCAAGATTTTGGTAAACCCTAGCTCGATTGAGGATTTAATAAAACCTCGATCAAGCTACTGACCTTGATCAAGCTACCGACCTTGATCGAGGTTCATGTTAAAAAAAATTATAAAAAGGCCATGGGAAGCCATGCCCTATTTGTCATTTTCTACATAGAAGCACCTCGATCGAGTTGCAGCACAACCATAGACCTCAACTGAGCTACAATGCAAGCCACGACCACCCCTATCTTTCACCACGATGTTGGAGCAAATAGGTAACACCCAAACCTTGTTTTCGAAATTTAAATGGAATTTTTTTTTATTTTTTTTTTAAGTTTTAAAATGTTAGGTTAAAATTGAAATTTTTTATTGTTATAGATGTTTTAGGTTAGTTTTTTTTGTCTAATAAATTTGAAATGTGTGTTGGAAAACATAAATGTTGCCAGATGTTTATAAAATAATAATTGAAATTTGTTATTTATTTAAATTATATATATATATATAGTCAATCGGTAGCGTTTATCGGTTTAATTTTTAAATGTGTGCCCGATAAGCAGAAATGCTTCCCAAATTTTTCAATCCTCCGAGAATACACGGAGGATTGAAAAAATTTAAATTTGTTAAATTTAAAATTATAGTTTGTATAATTATTTCTATCAACCAACAATGTTTATGCTCTAGGTTTAATTTTGAAATGTGTGTCGGGCAAGCAGAAATGCTACCCAATTTTTTTCAATCCTCCGAGAATACACTGAGGATTGGAAAAAATCCAAACCCTAGACACGAGACAATCATAAACCTTAAATCGACGAAGGCATTTATCTAAACAACCCATATATTTTAATATATATATATATATATATATATATATATAAACTATTTAATTAAAATAAATTATAATTATAATTATAATATTATATTAATTCATATTTATATTTCGTATAAATATTTTTTCATATTAAAATATTATAGGTATGTTTTGACTTATTAGTTGACATATTTTGATTTTAGTTTATTGAAAAGTGTATTTATGTATTTTTGTTTTTTTAAGCTCAAACAGAAGTATTATGAAAATGTGGATCATCTTTTTTTTTAAAGGAAACAAAATAATAAATAAGTGCGTAAATTTTAATTTTAATTTATAAAAAGTGTAGTTATATATTTTTGGATTCATGAAAGAAAATAAAATGGAAATATTAATGAAGTTTATAAAATTTGATTTTAAATTATGAAAAAAAGAAGTATTTTTTAAATTAAAAACAAATCAAATTAAAAAATTAATAGAAAGTCATAAGTTGTAACTTTAAATCATAAAAAATAATTAAATTAAATATATAAGTTGTGACTTTAAATCATAAAATTAACTAAATACATAAGTTGTGACTTTAAATCATAAAAAATTGAAATTATATTTATTTAAAAAGTTGAAATGAAACAATTAACCTACTATATTAATTGGAGTATAAGTTTTCATTTGTAAAGAAAGTTAATGATATAATTATAGTTTTACAAATTAATTTAAAAATATAATTATATTTTTAAAATGTATATAAATTAATTTACATAATTAGAATTTTAAAAATTAGTTTAAATTATATATATTTTTAAATGTTTATGAAAGAGTTAATGAAATATATAAATTTAAATTTTAAATTTTAGAAAATTAAATTAAATATTTTAAAGATTTTTCAAAAAAAAAATGAAACTATTAATAAAATATATAAGTTTTGATTTGAACTTATAGAGAAGTGGAACTATATCTTTTTGTTTTAAGGAAACTCAAGTCTAAGTAGTGTGGCTTTTCTTGTTTTTCAACAGAGAAAATAAATAAATAAATAAATAAAACATGAAACTTTTTATTAAGTGTGAATCAAAGTTACCTAGGACAATATCATAGAATCTCTAGCATCTTGTAACAAACATACATTCCACCAACAACAATCCAGAAGCAACCAACATTCCCTATGTAGGCCAAAACAAGACTAAAGCACATGTCATAATTGACTTGTACCTAGTGGAAACAAATCGAGATAGGTAGACATGTTGAACATATTGTTGTATCTTTTCATAATATCCTTGATGAAATGGTTGATTTGTACCTAGTGGAAACAAATGATATCGACATAAATTATGTGTATAGGTAAAGTTAAAAAAAATGAAATGAAAAGTTAGAGACTGTTACTGGATTGGGATGAAAGTTAGAGCTTCGAACTAAGTGAAAACCATGAGTCCCAAGAACACTTTTGCATTCACACACATGACATGAATGATAAATCTCAACTATCTGTGAAAAACACCTTTGCATGTGTCATTTCCTTATTGATTGTGATCACACTCATGATCCTTTTCCCATTATTAATGTGCACCATGTGATGATATATTAATCATCTCAAATCTACATCTTTACTATTGACATATTTATCATTGATCTTATATTGTATGTTGACTACATTTATTATGGCTTATTTCATGTAGATGCATGTCCAGAGTAGGGTTATTCGTTTCGCTGAAGGCAGAGCACTGGCGGATATACAACCATTCCTCGCCCCGGAGGTCGGCAGAGGATTCGTAAGTATACAATTGCGCATGACGTACTCTTTGTTGTTAGTTACATAAAATTTAATTGTTTCACATGTGTATATATAATCATCAACTTGTATGTCTCTATTTTCACAGGTTCTCCTAGGCGTCCTATGCCGACACACGCTCCTTCTGGGAAGCCAAGCGATAGCCACTATGTATATGTGAGCGACGAGGAGGATACTGCTGGTGTTGGTGGGGAGGTTCCCCATGACACAGGTACATTAAATGCATATATATTTTTCTTTCAGTTATCAGTACCTTTAATTTATATTGATTTCAAATTCACCTACAGTTGATGTATGTATTTTAACTGATATTTATGTTTTCATCTATTTTTTAGGTGACGCGGCTGCACAACAAGGCCCCGACCCTCTCAAGGAAGCACCATGGGAGGATGAGATCACATGTATCACACTACAATACATTACTAGTCAGCGTGACTATTTGTGGATTAATTTTCACTCCATTTCAGACCACTCTCTTGCATCACGTTCGATGTGGATGATGTTAGAGGTAGTAGACAATCTACTTAAGGTCTACAGTTCCATCAGACCATTGAGTTCTCTTTGGGCCACTGCATGTCAGAGAAGAAGGGCCGCAGTGAGAGATGTAATAGATGGCCATGATGTGAAGGGAACACTATTTAATATCCCTCCTGACCGCGCCACTGGTTAACCGCCTAGACTCAAGGAGATTAAGCTAGAGGCTACAACGCCTTATGTATATGATAGGTTTATTGGAGCATGGGGCATGTTTCCCCACCATGACCAGGTCCCACTATACTTTGAAAAACATATATGCAAATTTTGTCCTAGGGATGCACCCAAATTACACCAGCACACCCTCGAGATTCTATGGTGTTGGTGGGGGATGCAATCATGCGCGTCCTGTGGCTAGGAGAGACCCTGGAGCTCAGCTAGAGATAGAGCCTTTGATAGGTCTCCCTAGTAGGACCGTGCTTAGGACAAATGATGTAGCTGAGTCATCTCAGCTAGCGATTGAGGAGAAGAGTGCATTAGAAGAGGTGGCATGCATGACAATGCATGGTACCATGATGGTTGTGCAGGAAAAGAGACACAAAGTACCCACTGCACCTGCAGATCCTAAGTTATAGTGGGTGGTCAATGATAGTCTCAGCATTCTTGCTCATGACACGGTGCTACAGTATGCTATCATTGCCCATGGTTCATATTTTTGAATGCATGATAGATGCAGGCCTCGACCAATGGGACATGTATATCTTTATTGTCATCATTTGATTGTCATGATTGTAATGTATCCTCAAATGAATCATTTTTTTAACTAATACTTTACTTTGTGTTAGACCTCCATGCAAGAGCCCGATTTCATGGAGGTTCTTTTTGGCAGTGATGCATCTGTTCAAGGTCTCGTTGTAGTTTCATCTGCCCACATCAATGAGGTATGTGTTAACTGTCATCCTAAATTTGAATTTCTAAATGATTCAATTGTTGAACATGTAATACTTTGGTTTTTTCTAACTTTTGTCATTTATCTTGTTCATATTGTACAGGATAGAGGAAAGGGCATTGCACAAGATTCTACACAGCTCCACCTGACTCCTACTCATGACATGCCAATCGACGAGGTACTAGTTATTTATGTTTGAATTGTTTGCATATTTATGTTCAGATTATAATTTACATGTTCAAATTGTAATTCTCAAGTTCAAATTGTAATTCATTAATATAACTATTTTCATGTCATCGAAACAGACGCAGACACAGGCAGCTGCAGATGAGGGCATTGAAGCCACCATGATGTTTACGGATGAGTGGGTTTCTTCTCATCAGCTGGGTCCTGATGAAGTCTCATCTCGGTAGATACCCATCCTCCCAAACCTGACACTCGACTCGAGCGAGGTGAGTTCATAGATTTGTGTTTCATATATATATATTCACATTCTACATGTAATTTAAATATGTGGTATGTAACTGACTTGTAAAGTTCATGGTTTTAACTTCTGTAACTCTCAGACCTGGAATTTTTTTTTTATGATGTGCATGAGGAAGGCCATGGGCATAGTGCAGCTGACAGTAGTGGCCATGATGGTCGATCACTCGATAAATGGCGTAGGGGTGATTTGTAGACTATGTTATTTGTAGACTTTATTATTTGTACTTTATGATTATATATATATGGACTTTTTTTTTAACATGATGGTATGTTAAATGTTTTAACTATTTGTTGTTATAGTTTAAAGTCATTTATGTTTTACAATCTTAATGATATTTAACAATCATTAATGTTTTACAATTTTATGAAATTGTACAATTTTGCAATTTAATAAATTACAAGTTTACAAAATTTACAATGTTTACAAAGTTTACAAGTTTACATGTTTGCAAATTGTCAATCGAACGCAACTTACAATTTTTAACATAACTTACAATTAAAATGTTACAAAATTTACAACTTTACAATGTAAGATCTACTAGGTGCAAATTACAACTACAATGTAAAATTTGATTTCATTTACAAAAAAAATTACAGCTACATATTTAAATTTGGTTTCATTTGTAAAAAAATTTACAAGTTTGCAAAATTGTCAATCAAACGAAACTTACAATTTAACATAACTTACAATTAATATCAACTGTAATTGGTAGATTTAATGAGGACGCAATAAATGTATGTTTTGATCTTTGTATTGCATATCACTAACAACTTACAAGTTTACAATTTACAACTTGTCTACAATGTAACATGTAATTTAGAACTTTGCACAAATAGAGTGTGATATACATGTATTTGCACAATACACCCAAAAAAAGTTACATAGACAAAATTGAGCTTCCATAACATGGTCTTAGGACATTGTTGGTATTCCTAGGTATAGGTGTTCATGCACATAGAGTATATGTGAATGCACATACTCACATATATAAGTTTACAAAAATTACATTTAAATACAAATGATATATTTCAAAAGACATTTTTATTTGCTACATTTCAAAATCATGTCAACTATGTCAACATCAAAAGTGGCATATAACTTTCATTCATCCGACCAATGGGTTATAGGAACACACGTCTCCATAATACGATAATGGTAAGATACTAACATCTTCTAGATCTTTGGTTCACCCCTCTTCACCTTGATTTCAATGATATGTATCTGAGCTACCACCACCAAATGACTATACTGACAAGATATGTATTCAGGAATGAAATCTTTGTATATAATATAATCACCTTGTCTTCTCACTTTTTCAAAAAAGTGTCCCATCACAACTAGGTCACCAACTTGGTACGTGAACTCTCCATCGACATAGGGCCACACCAACCTGCTTTTGATTTGTGTACACCACATCAAAAAGTATGCCACATGCTTGTCATTTCCCGGTTGTGCAATTACAACAAATACATCACCTACATCAATATTTTCAAATATTAAACAAATCTTAAATATATATATGCATGTGTACAAGACTAGAAGTTTAAACAGTCAATCAACTATCATGTACCTTGCTTAACCAAATCAGAAACCCGATCATGATCTAGTGAAACCACTGCCTCGTCGGTGTGCATATCTTTCCATGTCAGAATTGGATGTGGCCCCTTTGGATTAAGAGGGACATATTTCCATTGTTTTACATATGCATCGTTCATGAAATAATCAACCCACAGTCCATCGGCGTCAATGTAGAACTCACAGAAACACGCACAGTTCCTCATTTCAAAGGAAAATATGTCGCCCATGTCTTTACTACGAACTGAATGTAGTTCTCCTGTACTAGGTATGGTCTCGGAATACCATGTCATGGATCTATTCACATTGCCAAGGGAAAAATCCCAAAAAAACATGCATCGAATAAAAAATATCATATATATATATATATATATATATATTACAAACACATTTATTAAATTCCAATTAAGCTGTTGCTTTTTGAAATATATATATACATATTGTTCCTACCAGCACACCGGCCTTTCTTGTTCATGACCTTGGTGAGCCATATTTTGTGTGCACCAATCAACTAATTTTGATGAGCACTTGAATCGAGATGCACTGTGACTCATTTGGTACCTCCGAAGTGCTTGTTTCATGCATGCAACTAGACCATCATGTTCACCCTTTCCATGCCTTGTTTCAAAAAGGCTCCAGGTGTGTCAAATTCTTGTCTCTTTGTGAAGGTGACTCAACCAATAAAAGGAGCATGCTGATTTGAACTTCCCCGCACACCCATCTGACCAAATCCAATGTTCTTTAAATGACACCCCATTCTTTTTGAATGAATCATAAATCAACCCAAAGCAGTGTTGAACAAACAACGTGTCATGCTCATGATCGTCACTGACATAAAAATGGTGTTCCTTGATCACATCGCGTGACTGAGGAGTGTTGTCCCTACCATCAATGCTCTCCTAAGCATGTCTATACAATACATGTACGAAGATGGACACCTGGTCGGATTGATACTACTCACTTTGTATCTCTCTTTGAGGAGCAAATGTGTAATTATCAACAAAGTATACCACTAATAGGATTGTTCCTGGCTCAAAAACCTCACAAGAATGCTCAAATTTTAAAGCTTTCCACCTAAACCTGTGGGAGTGTTTAATGTATTTGTAAATATAACTTTTCCATGAAGTTTGAAATAGGAATATCATCCTGGAGAAAGTCAATCCTATTAGATGGAACATGTGAAGAAGATGATGGATTCATGGATACATACTCATATCTCTTCCACTTAACTGTCATATCTAAGAATCTAGGGTGTGTTGGACCGATAGGAAAATTCCTATGGAACAATTCCAAATCACCTCATCCATGGAATCTTCTCCCACATACACACCTTTTTTTATTATCAAAAACACATTTTCATGATTCCTATTGTATAGTATCATAGAAATAAAATCCCGCACTGTGTGAGGAGCTAGTTCACCATCACAATGTTTTTTGCAAAAATACACAAATGTGTCATAGTATAACTGGAATTCAACGTGGTATCGACAACAACAAGTGTCCTGAATTGTATTCGGCCTAATATACCACGGTTTCAACTTACTAAACATGGTAAATGAGATCTGGACACCAGGATTTGATTCTTTGAATTCCTCGAACAAAGAAACTCCTGTCATCTCCATAACATGGTTGCAATGCTCCTTATAAATGCCTATGCTAGAACATTGCCATAAGACATGTTTTCAATCTGGTATAACATGAGAATGGTTGTCCCAATACTCTATCACCTTCTCTCTAATTCCCTCTTCCATCTTGTCTTTATATGTTTCTCTGCATATAAGAGCGCAACAAGAAGATTCATCGTTTTCATCTATCTTTACCCTAAATTTAGTGTATTTGTGCAGTGTTTTTATTGAAACATGGAGAAACTTTGACATTGTTGCGACCATTCAATTTCTTGAGGTGCTTCATGCCACAATAGCAGTTGTAATTTCCCTATGATCAATGCTGATATCATTTTTTCTTGACTTTACAAATGCAGATTGTGCAATTGTTACATTTTCTCTAGTACATTCTCACATGCATTTTTATTTTTAACATCCTTAAATCCCAACAACTTTGTGGCACGTTTCAATTTTTTGTGTTTTATCAATCCATGGAGGATTTGAGCTTGTGTAATCATTGATTGTTGTTCAAAGTACAACTTGATTATGTTACTAACATGCTTTTTGATTATCTGATCAGGGGTCGGGATCCTGAAATCTTCTTGAGTGGCATCATCCAACCCTCTTAAACAATTGGCAGCAATTCCGACGTCATTGAAGCTCCCAATTACTCTTGAGAAATCAGAGGGTGCACGATCTTGTGATGGCTGGCCAGGATCTAACAATAAATAAATACAAGCTCAAGAATAAATACAAATAAATGCAAGCTCAAAAATAACATTTTATTTTACTTATCATATTGTCATTGTTAGTTAAAAAAATATCAATTGTAATTTGAACATGATTGTAAAAAAATAGTAATTGTAATTGTCATTGTCATTCTTAGTCATGTGTACATGACTGTAATGTAATGTAATTGTAATTTGTAATTGTAATGTGATTGCAATTGTAATTGTAATTTAATTATCATCATTATCATAATGTAATGTAATTGTAATTTGAACACTATGAAAATGTTCATATATGAATATGAAATTGAAATCATATTAAAATTGATGAAATGAGACATAAGGCTATAAAAAGGATGAAGAAAATAAGTGCAATGTTAAGAGGAGAAGATGGAATTCAACCTATGATGGTGCAATTAATTCCCATTGAGAACAATCTTTTTAATTTTTAACATAAAAATTATATATATGTGAGGCTATATTATCAAATTCTAATTCATTTACATGTGATGCTATATCATCAAATTATAAAATTCATTTGTATGTGAGGTTATGTGAGGCTAATGGATATATGCATATTGATTTAGAACTAGATATTATGCTAGAATATTATGAATTATAATTATATATATTCATCAACCATTATCTAATTTCATTGGACAACTAGAACTACTCATATAGAACTACTCATACTATATATGAATATGAAATAATATGAACTAGATCACTATGAAAATGAAATTATATATATGAATATGAAATTGCATAACTAAATTAAATCATACCAATATTGTTAGCAATGGCATTTGATTCTCCCATCATAGGTTGATTTTCAACTTCTTCTCCTCTCAAGATTGCTCTTTTTTTCCTCTTTCTTTCTCTATGTTTCTCTCTTATTTCTTCGGTGTTGCTTTGATTCCTAGTAGATATTTTACTTTGACGCTTCTTGCTTCCCATTGTGATCAAGATCAACAATCCAAATTCATACCTACAACAATATGTAAACACAATTCACAATGCTAAATTTGCATTAGAACATAAGCATTGTTTCAAATAGGTTAGTCAATTGTGAAGGATAAAATTAGGAACATTTTTATGTTTTATGTTTTATGTTTATATAGAATTTCTTTAGGAATTTGGGTGGGAAATGAGGCTAGGAAGGTAGTTGGAATGGAATTAATGCCATCAATGCTTAAGTTCATTCCTAGGTATTTTTGTAAGATTTTTAACACAAACAGGACCTCGATCGAGGGTTTCATAATTACCTCGATCGAGGTCATAATGGTAGCTCGATTGAGGGTTTATTAGACCCTCGATCGAGGGTTTAATAAACCATCGATTGAATTAAACCCTCAATCGAGTTGCTGTTAAAACCTCAATTGAGGGATTTTAATACCTCGATCAAGCTCCTAACCTCAATCAAGTGCCTGAAAATCAGAGAATTATCCCTCTTACAGGAAAATCAATGTTTCTCTATGTCTTATAGGGGTGTAAACCCTTCCATTCGTGGCACATAACTGAGCGGATTTCATACTGATAGATTCATCACCAAATCCTCTATCCATTGAGATATCATGCATGTGTTTTGGAATTCATATGGGTTTTTGTTTTAATTAGTTCTAAAAAGTACACTTAGAAAATCTAACTACAACTTTGAAGCAGCTCAAAGAAAAATCTACAGGGTAAAAAATACACATCCAAAAATTTCTTAAAAATGCACAGCCCACACATCGACGCGTCCTCTTCAAAAGGGTATCTTTGGTTTTTCAATTTTTGAAAACAGTGAAAAAAAAGCTGAGATGGACACACATGTGTATAACATGATGCTGAAATCAGATGCAGTCACTTTCGAAAAATAATAAATAATTGTATATTGCGAAATAAATTAACAAAAAAATATGGAGACCACAGTGCATTTTGTGTAGAACATGCTCATATCTATCTATCTATCTATCTATATATCTATCTATCTATATATAATTATTAATGTAAGATTGAATTATTGGGGTTGGACACAAGCCACTTATTAACTTCTTGAAATTTTTAAGGTGACACAGTTCATTAAATGCAAAATTTTACACATTAAATGACATTGCAATATTTTAAAAAAAATATCATTGGGAAGCCAACATAATATTCTACAATTTTTTTTTTACTACAAGTCTAAATTCACATGGCATATATTTGTTTCGATGGCTTCTATCTAGCACATGAGTAAAAAATCAGGTTTTCATCACCAAATTTGGCCAAAGGTGTTACCCACATTCATGGAATCACCCAAGGAAGAGTCACAACCCTTTGAAGATGAAGAACTAGAAGATTATAGGAAGGGTGGATACCACTTTGTTCCTATTGGATATATTTTCAAGAATATTCCTTATGTTATTCATAGAAATCTTAGATGGGGCCACTTCTCTACAGTTTGGCTTGCCTAGGATACCTATGAAAATGTAGTCATTTATCTATGTCCATTGATTAGATTAAGAAGTTTGAAATAAAATTGTGCCCATTCAATATTTTTATGTCTCTTAATAAAAAAATATGCCCATTCAATTTGTTTTTTATTTAGGATATGCAACAATTGTGCACCCTTATAAACAATTTCACATTTTGAATTTTTAAAACTAATTTGGATGTAGAATTTAAAAAAAGATTCAATTGCATTCAAGATTGGTAAAAGAAGGCAGAAATCCTCCCTTATGTTTATATTTAAAATTTTGAATCCCACACTGTCTTGTTTTATCTAGGATTCTGCAATATTTAGATCTCTGGAATCATTGAAGAGTTTCTTCCATGTTGGATTTGATTTTGTTGTGAAGTTCAATTTGATGGTGCAAAGAACGTGATGGTTCAAAGAACTTTATTTTGTTAGTAGTTGCAAGCATTTTTTATGATGATACAAAGAATTTGATGCTCTTGGTAAGATAAGAATTTATTTTAATATTTGTTTGAGGATTAATATCTACTTTTGACACTATCTTTAATTTGTTTTGTAAAATTCAGAAATATGTTGCACTTAAGGTTCAAAGAAGTGCACCAAATTACATAGAGGTGAAACTAGATGAAATTTCAATTCTCAACCAAATTCGTCATGAGGATCCCAAGGACAAAAAATGTATTGTCACATTTCTTGATCATTTCAAATATAGAGGACCCAATGGACAACATGTTTGTTTGGTATATGAGTATTTGGGTGACAATTTGCTTTCTCCGATCAAGTATTGCGATACAATGCCATGCCTTTGAACATGGTTAAGAATATTTGTTATTATACCTTAATAGGATTGGACTATTCACTATTATACCTTAATATGATTGGACTATTTGCATCATCAACATTTTATCATTCATACTAATTTGAAATCAAATTTTTTTCTTCTTGTATCCACCATTTACTCTTCAAAGGGCCCTCGAAAAAATGGAAAAAAATTGATACTCCCTCCTCAAAAGGATAAAAAAATCCAGCTACTGTTCAAATCCACATTTGGAAAGAGGCCATTAAGTTCTACAACTTTAAAGGAAACCAACCTCCCATCTAATCCTGGAGGATGAAAGGAGCCATTAATTTCTGCAGCCCCAGAGGCAATGGTGAGATTTAGTACAGTGGGTTTAACCAAGAATCAAAAGAATGCATTGAAGAAGAAATCCAAAAAGTTATCTCTTTCTAACACAAAAACATAGTCAATGATAGATGTCTAAGAACCGAAAGATAACACATCAGAGAGTTCTAGGACAAAAGTTCCAATTGATAGTGGCGTAAAAAATAGGACAATGTAGAAATGTTTGTACCCTTCAAAAGGAAACTCGATGTTAGGAGGAATATATTGGCGTCAATAGCCCTGAGATGTAAAATAGTTGACTTTGGAAATTATTGTTGGACTTATAAAATTTTTATCGATGTCATCCAAAAAAGACAATATAGGGTTCCATAAGTTATAACTGGAGTTGGTTACTCCACATCTACAAATATGTGGTATTTTGCATGCGTGGCATTTGAACTTGATACTGGTGATGTACTATTTGATCCCCATAGTGGAGATGCATTTATAAAGAATGAGGTAAGAATATATACCCCTTTACAATTGGCCATTTTTCTTGTTCAATAGTTAAAACCATATTATCTATTTTTGTTCAATTGCTCTAGTTTCTAACCTGTAGTTTCTGCTACATTTCTATTTAGGACCCCTCAGAAGGTTGATTCACTCATTGGAAAGGTATGGAAGCAAAAAATGAAGAATGAAATCTATTGAATTTATTGCTCATTTCCTATAGTAGTAGCTTCCTATATTAGAGTGTGAACATTGAAGGCACTCTCCAAAACTTATATAATGATAGGTTGCCCCACTTCTACAATGGAAATACAATTACGAAATAATTTGTATAATTTCATATTTCCATTATTTTGTAGTCTTTTAATTTCTATGTGTACTATGATGGGATGGTTACAACGGTCCTTAAAGCTGGAGGGTACTCGATGAATGCATTGGCTATTGAGCATTTCATACTTCGACCACCCTTTCAATAAAAAGATATAAGTATGTTTATGTAATAACTTTCCATTTCAGAAAAGAGATTTCAAATTCTTCTAGTTATGTATCTAACTAGCCTTCCCAAGTTGAGTGAATTCTATGCCTATTGGAAAAATGGAAAATATGAAGAGGAGGATATGATGTGGAGTGTTTACTGATAAATTGATTACCTTTGCATTGTGTTGTGGAAGTTGGTCTTCTCTTGTAGTAAGTAGTAGGTATGCACTTGGGATTATGTGTTGTGAATAAATCTTCCTATTTGTTCTGGAAACGAGTACAAAAGAACATGCATGGTGTTCTGATTGATCCCTAATATTTGCATCTCAAAACTAAAATCAATCTAAAAGGTAACAGATAAAGAAAAATAGCGGGCTAAGTTGCATGGAAATGGATAGGTTTACTACACTCTTTGAAAAGTCAATATTGGAATGTGGGAAAATGACATATTTATAGAAATAGAAAATTTAGATCTCAGCACTATTATGCCCATAATTGTTCTCATAAACTCATGAATGTAGACTGCTATGAAAAAATCAATTTTTGTGTTTTGGATTGGGCAAAGGGCCTTGCACTTTGCAACTTTTAATTTAAGTTTTATGTTTTTTTCAAATATGTGTTTTTGGAGTATCTGCTAGATGGACATGTTTGACAAGACATAAACATATGTCAAGTGGATCCTTCTGAAAGTGTATTTAGAGCATATATGGATATAGATATACATAAACACTATTCTTTGATCTGATTTAGTAATATAGATGTTGGTACCCCACACATACCACATGTCCATGAAGTTAAATTGTTGTTTGACTTGGAAGTATGAGCTATATACTAGAGTTTACAGGCCTCCATTCTACCTTTTATTTTTTAATTAAATTAGTTTAAATTAGACAACAATTTTTGAGTAAATCCATCCATTGTGGCATATCTCAAACTTTGTGTTTGAATGAATACCTTGCATTGTGGTGGAAGTTGTCTTCTCCCATTGTAAGTAGTTACTAGTAATGATGCACCCATGCTTATGTGCATGCATTCTGAATAAATATGCCTCTTAGCTCTGTAAATGAGTTATTGAAATCAAAATAACGAACATGGAGTTATGTTTAATCCTGAGCTTTTCCAGATAAAAATAAAAATCAAATTGAAAGCTAATGTATAAAGAAAATTGTCAGTATACCACAAATGCATATAAATTTATGCAGAGTCAGTCAACAGGGGTTCACCTACATATGTGTCGACACCCTTCAATGCACTCTCCCTAAACACTGGTTTGGATAGGTTTTACCCTATCCAAAAAAACTTGCGAAGCAGATGCAATCTCACCCAAGATGCTTAAGGGATGGCTGCAAGAACACGTTTTCACAGAAGGAAGAAGAATTACACATTGTTCTTAGTCCATTGCATTTCATTCATATATCCATGGTTTAAGCGCATCAATCACAACATTTATTTATCATAATTAACATTGAACATCAAAATAACTCAAATTTAACGAAGACATCCATACGTATTAACCCAGTAATCACCATAAGACTTCGGATCATTCGAATCAAACAGGAAAATTATAGATCACAACATTGCATATTCAACACAAAAGAAGACAATAATTCTATGCATGGTTACCTTTTAATGATCCTATTTTTTTTCTCTAAAATTAATTAAAGTTATGCTAATATATCAAATCTCTAACATGTTCGACATGAATTTACAAATCAACATAACATGGCTCTTCATCAAGGTTCACCCATGAGAGAGTTTCTTATGCATGATGGAACATCACTCTAGAATACATCCATAGGTAAGGTGCATTACTCTAGAGTTACACTATAGTATGTTCTTCCAATTCCTATCATTATGTGGGGTGTCAATTGTTGAAATATTGTAACTTCGAAGAATGTTCTATATGTATCTTTTTTGTGGTCCCCGATGGTCCTATCGGGAGAACCACTTGTATTACTTTGTACCTCGATGCTTCTAATCAGAAGAACTAATAAGAGTCATGAGGTAGTCCCCTCTAATTGTAAAGGTGGGTCATTAGCACCCCATTGTGGTTACTTGAGCCTACATGTGTAACTTGAGCCTACATGATTAAATCAAGCCTACATGTTGGATGAGTTAACTTAAGTGAACAGATGAATATAAATAGAAGTGTAGCGCTCCTCATTTGGAGCACACACTCTCACTTGTGTAGCGCATTAGTGGAGGAGAGAGAAGTAGCTGGAGAAGGAGGAGGATCAGGATTTGATATCCTTGTTGGTTTTATCTTTTATATTTTGGGGAATCTATATTGAGGAAGATTTTTGCTGTGTTTTTTCCTTTAGGGTTTTCCCAGGATAGATCTTTGTGTTTTTTTTGTATGGTTGTGCTTGTCTATCTTTCAGTGATCCTGTTTATATGCTTTTGTTATGAAAATGAAATGAAATACTTATGATCTAGCTTAGCATATGAAAATTCAACATGGTATCAGAGCCACCCTAAAAGAAAACATTGTGCAGCTACAAAATATAGGGCTTCTTAATTCTTCGTTCTCTCTCCACAATCGATCAGCAAAATAAGGCTAGGCGCGCATATTTCTGTCAAAGCAGAATTCGATTCCGAGCATTTTGAGTTTTCGGTGCGGGAAATTAGGGCTTCTTGCAAAGAAGAATTTTTGAGTGAGCCTAGCATAGGATTGATTTCCTCATCAAAATAAAATTTTAGAGACCTGGATCAATATTTTTGGTTGGGTGAAACTCCGGGAAAGTCAAACTCTAGTTTGACCCCGAGCTAGAAAAACCCTAAATACTAAACCTGCTAAGTTTTGGTACATTCTCTATATCCCAATATTGGAGAAGGTTCAGGTGATGAAAATTGCAGGTAGAATATAACCTCCTGATGTACACTGTGTCCAAAATTTAGCCTCATATTCACTATATTCTGGGAGATATGATCCCTCCAAGTTAGGGTTCTAGCCTCTTCCAGAATTCATCCCTAAACAGGACACCTGGGGAGAATGTCTATAGCTTGGGATACAGAGGTACAAATGGAATTCCTGAAGATGTTCCAGAAATAGCACGGACTTTAATTTCTATGGTTTGAAGTTTAGAACCAGAATATGAAACAATGACATGTGGCAGGCCATACAACTTCGCTGTTCTGAACAGTCCTGTAACATATCACCTTGGGAAAAGGATCATAAATCCCAATTGGTGAAACAAATTATGATGAAACCTGTGGATTTGGATCAGGGACATCTGAGGTTACCTTAGTGAGAAATTTCATACACAGAGGAGCAGTAATTTCAGATATATCACAAAAATAGTGACAGGAATTTCTGCAAAAGAAATTAGAAAACTAGGGCTTCCTGTTCAGAGAGCTTCCCTCCACTGTTTTCAGAAAAGGAGTACATTAGACAGTTTCATTTGAAGATATATATATTTGTATCCAATCATATCTGAACTATTCCAAGTTTTTAAAATTAGGGTTTCTCTGACAAACCCTAGATCAGACAGCTTCGGAAGCAGGACAGACACCTCAAATCGGTAAGACCTAATCTTTTGCTATTTCCATTTGAGGTTCTCATCAGCTTGATGATAAGCTTGGTGAAGTTGGAAACTTCCAATCATGGAATTATTTGATCTCTTTGAAGAAAATGAATTGGACAGCTTCATGAGTAGAGAGGTTCTAGTTCCAGAAGGAGATGAGGCTCAAAGCCTTACACAAGAAGAACTTAATCAAGGCCAAGAAGATCATTGTTGATTCAATCACGGATCAACTTGTGCCACAAGTGTCTTCCCTAAAGACATCGAATATTTTTGATTCCTTGATCAAGCTATTTGAAGATAAGAACATAAATCAAAAGATGGCTTTCAGAAAATAGTTGAAGAATGTGAAGATCCAAAATGCAGAACATCTTGAAGCGGTAGAAGAAGAAGCGAAGAATGCAGAAGTGGTGATAGCCACCTTGAATGGTCTCCCGGGATCATAGAATTTATTCATTCAAGGAATGTGTGCCAGAAGGAAGTAATTACTTTCAACAGACTCTGGGAAGAAGAAGAATCTCGTCTCATAAGAAGAGAAGAAGAAAGATGGGAGCAATTGAAGATCAAGCTCTCTCCATTCAAAGAAGATCCCTCAAGCGATGAGGAATATGAAGAACTCAATTCTTGAAGAACCTCTTATCCATATTATCACTTGGATAAGAAATGATGATGTCATGAATAAAGAAGATGATGAAGTAGAAGGATGAAGAAGGAGTCTACCCACAAAACAAATAAAGATAAGTATTCAATTGTCATTTCATGATATTGTTTTGTTATGCATTTGTTTATATTCAGTTGATTTATTATGCATGATAGATTGTTTGCATTAATGATTGTATACTACTAATATGCATGTGATGGGTAAGTAGCTCATGGTGCTATACAACTCTCCATTGCTACTTATCTAGAATGAAACCTCTTTGCTGACATATTGGATTAGTGCATAATCTCAATGATGTCATGGTAGAGATGGAAGGAATCTAGAAAGTTTCTATGAGATATGGATGGATGTTGTATTGGCTAAACAATTGCATGATGCATAAGAATTTGTTGTTATGCATATGTTTTATGAAATAGTTCTAACCATGCAACTGGTGCATTTTAATTGTAGAAAAGGTCCTGTACAATCTCCTACAAGAAAAGAAGGATGAGGCGTGTTCCAAAGAACAAGTAATGACAATTCAAGATTCACTCCATTAAACATGAATCTGAAGCTCCCAGGGTCAGAGACACCATGACGGAAGAAAGAGCTTCAGAGAGCGGTAGATCCACCTCGAAGGATGAAGACCACCATGGGTACGAGAGATAACTCAAGATGAAGAAAAGAATGCTATGAAAGAATCTATGATCAAAGAGTAACAATTGATCATGAGGAATGATGTATTCGATATGGTTTCGAGACATAAAGGGAAGTACGTAGTATCTTCCATATGGATCTACAAGAACAAGTGTACAAATCAAGGTTCATGATTTACCTAAAAAATAATAGACTATGACATAACATACTCTATTGACAAGTATATATCAAGCATAGAACCACCTGTACAGAATGAAGAGGAAAGATGATACTCCACTTCAGGGGGAGTGATTACAAAAGATATCTGAGTTTGACATGGTATGACATGATGGATAGCTTCCTGATGGATCAAGACTTTACCAAGAGTAAAGTGGGTTCCAGCCTTCAAGGTTGAATGTATAAGACTAGGATATGTTGATGACCTGACAATACGAACTCATGGAGGATGTTATGATGAAAGAATACTAGAATGATGTATGGGATATAGTTCCCAAACCAGAAGGAAAGAGTATAGTATCCTCCAAATGGATATACAAAATAAAACATGCAGCTGACGAAAGTATTGAGAAGTATAAAGCAAGATTTGTGGCCAGAGGTTTCTCTTAGAAATAGGGAATTGATTATGAAGAGACATTTTCCCCAGTAGCATGGTATACTTCAATTAGAGCTATCATGGCACTTGCATCCATGATGAAGTGGGACTTACACCAGATGGATGTGAAAATAGCCTTCCTGAATGGTGTGATTGAAGAAGAAGTATACATAGAGTAGCCACAAGGATTTGAATTTGAAGAAGGCCCTGTATGGCCTAAAACAAGCTCCTTGAGCTTGGTATGGAAGGATAGATAATTTCTTGTCGAACATGGGCTTTACCAAGAGTAAAGCTCATCCTAACCTTTACCTCAAGGTTGTAGAAGATGAACCTGCCATCCTACTACTATATGTGGATGACTTATTCTTGACAGGGAATGATAAACAGATTATGGAAAGCAAGAAGAAACTAGTAGAAGAATTTGAGAAGAAAGACCTTGGGTTAATGCATTATTTCCTGGGTCTGGAAGTATGGCAAAGTTTAGAAGTAATCTTTCTCAACCAAGGAAAGTATGCGGTAGAGATATTGAAGAGATTCAATATGTTGGAATGAAAAGTCATGGCCACACCCATGGACTACAACCTAAAGCTGTTAGCTGATGACTCATCAGAGTTAGTGGATGTGACTCATTACAGACAGATCATTGGGTCATTGATGTACTTAACAAATACCATACCAGAAATTTGTTTTGCTGTGAACATCTTAAGTCAATATCTTGTTCAACCAAGACGGATTCACCTAGTAGCAGCAAAACATGTGATGAGATATCTGAAAGGGACTATAGATTTTGGTATATACTATGATGGTAGCCATGAGTATAGATTGTATGGCTACACAGATGCAGATTGGGCTGGAAGTATCCCAGATAGGAAAAGCACATTAGGTAGATGATTTTGTTTGGGGTCTACTTTGAGTTCATGGTTTAGCAGGAAATAGTCCAGTGTTTCTCTTAGCACGGCTGAAGCAGAATACATAGCAGATTACTCTGCTAAGGTGTGAAGTCATATGGCTTCAGAAGCTGATATCAGGTCTCTTTGACCTGAAGATGGATACTACAATGATTCTATGTGATAACCAGAGTTATGATGATAGAGAACCCTGTGTTCCATCGCAACACATAGAAATATGGTATTTCTACATACGAGATGAGATGCAGATGATGATGTTTCAGTATTTACATACTATAGATGCAGATGATGGTGATTCAGTATTTCTATACTGAATATAGAGATGATGATGTTTCAGTATTTCTATACTGAAGATATAGATGATGATACTTTCAGTATTCACATACTGGAGATACAGATGGTGATAGTTCAATATTCACATACTGAAGATGTAGATGATGATGTGCTGACGAAGCCTCTGTCTCGAGTAAAGTTCAAACACTTTCGAGACAAGCTTGGTGTTGTTCGAAAAGATATTCCTTGAAAGGGGGAGTAGTGATGTTGCAATGGGATTGTATCATCCCTGGGCACTTTCCCTAAAGTGATCCAGAGACCTCAGTCCTCGAGAATGAAGAGGGATTGTATCATCCTGGGACATCTGTTCAGAATGGATCCGATGACTTTGGTAATCGAGATGGTAGGATTGTATCATCCTTGAACCTCGGTTTAGAATGGATCCGATGACTTCGGTCATTGAGATGGTAGGATTGTATCATCCTTGAACCTCGGTTCAGAATGGATCCGATGACTTCGGTCATCGAGATGGTAGGATTATATCATCCTTGAACCTCGGTTTAGAATAGATCCGATGACTTCAGTCATCAAGATGGTAGGATTGTATCATCCTTGAATCTCGATTCAGAATGGATCCAGTGAATTTGGTCATCGAGATGGTAGGATTGTATCATCCTTGAACCTCAGTTTATAATGGATCTGGTGACTTCGGTACTCAAGAACGTGGTAGGATTGTATCATTCGTGAACCTCGGTTTAGAATGGATTCGGTGAATTTAGTCATTGAGATGGTAGGATTGTATCATCCTTCAACCTCGGTTCAGAATGGATCTGGTGACTTCAGTACTCGAGAACGTGGTAGGATTGTATCATCTGTGAACCTTGGTTCAGAATGGATCCGGTGACTTTGGTCATCGAGATGGTAGGATTGTATCATCCTTGAACCTCGGTTCAGAATGGATCCGATGACTTCGGTACTCACTGAACGTGATAGGATTGCATCATCCTTGGACTTAGTCCTAAAGTGATAGGGACTGATTATCCCGTAATCAATTCGGTGACTTCGGTTGTCGAGAATGTGATGATGATGATCTTTCTAATCGAAAGATTAGAATGTGATTATGATGATGTTTCTGATCGAAAGATCAGAGCGTGATGATGATGATGTTTTGATAATGATGTTTCTGATCGAAATATCAGAGTGTGATGATGATGATGTTTTGATGATGATGTGATGATGATGATGTTTTGATGATGATGTTTTGATGATGATGATTTTGATCGAAAGATTAGAATATGATGATGATGATGTTGCTGCTGATTGAAAGGTCAAAGTGCTGAAGATATTACTGATCGAAAGGTCAAAGTGATGAAGATGATGTTGTTGATCGAAAGGTCAAAGTGCTGAAGATGATGTTGCTGATTGAAAGGTCAAAGTACTGACGATGATGTTGCTGATCGAAAGGTCAAAGTGCTGAAGATGTTGCTGATCGAAGTGGTCAAAGTATTAATGATGATGAAGACTGAAGATTGAAGATGAAGACTACAATATGTTGAAAATCTTCCAATGATTTATAGATGTGTTACCCTGATGATGTTGATGATGTCCTCTATCTCTCTCCTACTATTTTTGTTGTTGATGTTGTTGTAGAATACCCTTCTTGTTAAGGGGGAGTGTTGAAATATTATAACTTCATAGAATATTCTATATGTATCTTTTTTGTGGTCCCTGATGGTCCTATCGGGAGAACCACTTGTATTACTTTGTACCCCAATGCTTCTAATCGGAAGAACTAATAAGAGTCATGAGGTAGTCCCCTCTAATTGTAAAGGTGGGTCATTAGCACCCCAGTGTGGTTACTTGAGCCTACATGTGTAACTGGAGCCTATATTATTAACTCAAGCCTACATGTCAAATAAGTTAACTTAAGTGAACAGATGAATATAAATAGAGGTGTAGCGCTCCTCATTTGGAGCACACACTCTCACTTGTGTAGCGCATTAGTGGAGGAGAGAGAAGTAGCTCGAGAAGGAGGAGGATCAGGCTTTGATCTCCTTGTTGGTTTTATCTTTTATCTTTTGGGGCATCTATATTGAGGAAGCTTTTTGCTGGGTTTTTCCCTTTAGGGTTTTCCCAGGATAAATATTTGTGTTTTTTTTGTATGGTTGTGCTTGTCTATCTTTTAGTGATCCTATTTAAATGATTTTGTTATGAAAATGAAATGAAATACTTATGATCTAGCTTAGCATATGAAAATTCAACATTATTTTAGAATTTGGTGTGAATTTGAGGGGGTGGAATAATGTTTTCCATAAGACTCTATTTCCATCCAGTGGTATCATATTTTTGAGAAGTCTTAGTATTCCTTTTGGAGGTCATCACCTATTGAAAGTATTCTTAGATTATATGTTTCTTATGGTGTTGTATTCTTTCAAAAATTGGAAGCAACTGTACAATTCTTATCCTTCCTTCACCTCAGTACTTCATTCCTTGTAGAACCTTACCAACAATAACCAAACCCCCCTTCTATACTACCAAATCCATGAAGACTGCATCTACAAATTAAATCAAATGTGGTCCCCATCCCTCAAATTACTTGATCCTAGTCAAGGAATCCCATTCCTCATCCAATGGTGGATTTTTTCACACTCATAAAACCCTCCATCACTTACAACACCACTTTTGTTGGCCATCCTTGCACAAATTTGTATAAGGATTCATCCATCATGATAAACCTATCAATCATAAAGTTGACATTTATCAACCTCTTTAAATCCATTTCCATGGATTTTATCAGTGATTTCCCAATCAAGCTATTGGACACCAATGCCATTTATTACCACAATTAGGCCTTCAAATTTCCCTAAAATACCTACTATTTCCCTAAGATGAATTATGGATGTAACATCAATACCACAACAAAACATGAATAAAATGAAGTCCTAACTTGATATATATCAACAAGAAATATCAGATTTGTTGCTTATAACAGCTTGTAGATGACTTGAAGAGATGGTTTTAGTGCCAATAATTATTCAACTACCTTGATGAAGATATTATACCCCCTTTGGGTGATAATAGACCCCTTGAAAAGTCCCATTTTGAGTTGGAATAAACCGATTTTCAAGTCTAGAATTGATATCGCAATTTTTGAAGATGACGAGCTTTGGAAATCTGTCCAGAGTTCGAGAGTATTGAACAACAACTGTACCAGGGGATGTATGGCTGAATTGTTGTGGTAAGTGTATGTGTACATTAATAATGAAGTGATGAAATGTCATATGGTGGGTGGTTGGATATATATCACATTTCATAGTTGTGCATCATCATTCATTCATTTTTTTGGCATTTTAAAATTCCCTCAAATACCTACTATTTGGAAGACCGTCTCCTCTCCCAAATTATTGTGCATGGTATTAAAATTCCCAATGGTGAATGCAATCAAATTTTTATTTTCTCTAATCCTTTTAGATCTTGACTATGAAAGGTATCATTTAGATTCAATGGTCTTCCATACTACCTCTTTTCTTAGAGAGGAAGATACTACAAAGTAAATACAAGATGTCACAAAGTAAAATGGTGCTCACTATAATAATTGTATAAATGTTTTAGTAATACCTTCAAATTCAAATTTAAAGTCATTTTGGAAAGCATTCCTATATTGGGAAAATGTGTGAGATGGATATTCATGGAAATGCCAAATATTTGTGGTGCATTACATTCAAAGGGGAAAATTTTTGAGGTCAAATTTTCATTATTGACATATATAATTGGAACGAACATGTGGTATGAGTGTGCTACCGATGAGGAGTACATATCATAATTTATCTTCATGAAAATGTTTGAGGATGCCTAGTTTTGTGTGGTGTGGTATTATCCACCTATTGTGAACAAACCATGGGGATGCAATCCAACCTTTCAACTTTATTTTACCTTATAACTTCATGGAATTTCCATATCATTGTGTTATTCTTCTCCAAACCATAATAAAATAGTCATTATGAGGTTCTGAAAGGTAATCATGGAAAATCCATTTGACTTATCCAACTCAGTGGTGAAATGCTTCAAACAATAACAACCTTTTGGAGGTCATGATCACATATTGAATTCTTCTTAGATTAGACGTTGCTTATGGTGGTGTCTTTATTATTATTATTATTATTATTATTAAAATAATTAAAAAGCATCGCTATAGCGATGGAGATGAATTAGTAGTTCTATATCCCTACAATGATATTTCGTCATTATAAGGACAAGACGTTGTTGCTAATATGGAAAGCTCATCGCTTTGTTCATGGTTGGTCGTCACTATGGTAACACTTCCCTATCGCTATAGTGATGGGGAATCCATCGCTTATAAGGCAAGTTCGTCGCTATATGCATGAAGACCTGTTGATCTAGGAACGATGGTCTTTCTCTAGAGTGATTGATCGTTGTCGCTAGAGCGATGGGAATTGATTTGTAAGACATCATCCATGAATTCCATGTGTAATATTTCCTGAGGCCATTACAAAGAATGGTTCAACATGTGGCTATAACAATGAAAACATTGCTAAAAAAATATGGGGTGATGGTCGTCGCTATTGCAACAAAAAATTGTTGCAATAGTGACGATTTAACGTGGGAACAATGTGCACATTTACTAGTGCACTATGACAATGTTCTGAGGAATTAGTAAGCTTCTCTAGCTCATCTAGAACTTCAATGTTATGCTTCTCAAGTAGCTGAGACATGATTTCCATATTTTTCTTGAAACATTTCTTCTTAGGATGAAATCCCTTGATGCAATAAGAACACTTGAATGTGCTCGCTTTCTTCTTGACTTTATTCGTCGAATCTTTATCAGTAGGATTTGAACCTTCATCTTCTATTTCTGAATTTGGCTTCTTTTCATTCACTATTTTCTTCTCTTTTGATCCGAAATTCTTGCTTCCTTTAACTATGAGAGCATGATACTTGACCTTGGAGGATCTAAGAGCACCCATTTGGATCCATTTATCTTGATCCTTTGTGAGTGAATCAAAGAATGTACTCAAAGAAGGAATTTTCTAATTCGAAATAATAAGCCTAGTATCATGAAAAGTAGACACAAAAATTGAGTATTTAGTGCCCAATTTCAATAGGATGGAAAGAATCAATTGATCTTCCTTCTTCTCAATCCCACATTGCTTGAGAAATAGAACAAGTCACTTGAATTTGATGAAGAACCCCTCAATGGAATCAAAACTACTTGGAATCAATGGGAATAACTCATTCTTCGACTGATGCACTCTTATCTCATCTTGTACTCCAAAGAAAGACTCAAGTTTGGTCCATACTTGGTTTGGAGTGGTCAAACCATCTTGATGAAAGAGTATATTAGGATAAATAGAGAGGAAAAGAAATCCATAGGCTTCATCCAACCTATTATGCCACTTGGTTTTCTCAACAACATAATTTCGTTCATTTTCTAAATCCATAGAAACTCTATAAAGACCCTTACTACGCAACAGAATTCCAATCTTGTCCTTCCATTCATGATAGTTGAAGGGAGTCAGGATCATAGATGAAGAAGAATCCATGATGAGACTTTGGTGCGCTCAGGATGATATGAGTTTATAACCTGCAAAAATAAAAACTAGGATAAAAATTTGTAATCTCAATTCAAGCCCTTCTTTGGAGAGGGATAAGAGAATATATGCGCTCTAATAGAGAGAATAGATAGCTCCTCAAATTTGTAGAACTTGATAACCCTTGTACTCTAATACCATGTAGAAATATCATTTTTGATACTATAAATAAATAGAGCCTTGATTCTAAGAAGAAGCACAGGTTGTATATCTAGCTACAAAGATAAATATCACAAGCATGCATAAGGAAAATAGAGACATGAACAGTAATACTGGATACAAGAGAAGTGAAGAATGATCCAATATATTTCGATGTATTATTGACCAACATAGTGCACATAAATAATACATCTTTCATAGGTAAATTCAAGTTGCTTAGAAGACAACTCATGCTAGCTCACAAAGCAGGATTACCAAATATGATAAACCCCCATAGGTGGCTAAAGAAATTTCCAAATATGTTAAGGACCTCACGAATTGGTTGAACCATGAGTGATGGAAAAATATACATGCTAATCATGGAATATGGAGATAAAATCATGGAGGATTGTTTGGCAACAAAATATAGCAGTTTCCTAGTTAATTAGCTTTACCTTATCCATTAAAAAGAAAAATAAAAGAAGTATAAAGACAAAATATATAGGAAGGAAATGGTACTAATTTTGGAAGTCAATAAAGTGGTTAGGATCTACCTAGAATCAGGAGAAAGGCGCTCCTGGGGTATATATGGAAAGTGTTGATCAAGTGGTGCAAGTGGATGCTAACTATCTAGGCTAGTAGGTAGGAATTTAATAAAAAAGGATTAAATATTGTTATCCTAAGTATGGAGTGGGTTTATAATATCCCAAAAATAACTACATGTATTCTATGAAAGTGATCACTTCCACAACATTTATAATTATGATGTTTCCTCACGAAGGAAAGATCATCATGCTTGATCAACTCCCTTACTATGATCACAAGGGGTTATCCTATCTGGACCATGTCTTACCTATGTTTGACAGTAAATTCGGTAGTCTTTCTATTCCTTCATTCACCAGCAAAGGTCCTAATGTATTCCAAGATGATTGATGTAGGAAATCCCATTCAACCCTGCTCTAATACTCCTTTAAAAATGCTTCAACATGATCCTCTTATTTTCACCAAGAATTTTACTATAGGAAATATCTCAATTGTTATTTGGATTGTATTTTTGTAACTACATTTGAATATAAGCATCTTAAGAGTATATCAAGTTCTTATTACACTTTTTTTGCACCTTCAATGATTAGTTCCCAGTGTATTAACATTGATCCCTTTAGGAAAATATATTCTACAGGTTTACTTTCATGTAGCCACTATCTATGTCTCTCATTTTCAATAACCATCTATTCCCATTCCTTTGGAATGATTTCCTAATGATTTCAACAAAACTTATTTTGAATGCTCAAGATAGATCTAACGATGATTTGATCAAAGGAAATGCCTAATCAAACCTTCTAATCTTCAACGTAGTCTCAAATCGAATTTTAAATGGCAGGTTTGGTTTCTCGCATCTCTCCTTAACTAAATACACACTCATAATAATAGTTCAAGTTCCCCAAATCATGATCACCCTTTTCCTCTAAACCTCATATTTGAGTTGATGTACAAGATGGAAATGATGAAGAATACAAAATTTGTAGGTTCGACTTGGTCTATGTATAATCATCAATTTGACTTGGTCTATGTACCATCATCAAATAGTTGTAAACAATTTAGTCATGTCTAAATTCTGGATAGATTCTTGGAGGTTAGTCTTTGCATCAATCACAACTATCATAAACCAGACATGGCATTTCTTGCTAGAATGCCTTTCCACTGGTTATTTCCTTCAAAACATACTTATGGAAAAAAATCGACTTCTTTATTCAATATTCCTAATCAAACTTGGACCCAATAAACTCAATATAGAGAATATTCAGTCCTTAACAAGGACTATCAAATATCTCCTCAAATGGAATTTCTAGCCTCCATTGTATTCCTGTAGTTATCAATAGCCAAAAAAACCCCCTTAACCATTGTATGCATACACCTGAGTATCATTATAAGAACTTGATACACTTTCCCGAGAAAACACTATGTGTTTTAAACCATTTCATCATTGACATTCTATAGAGACAATTATTTTAATATTCGATACATGGACAAAGTTGTGTTGTAGAAACAAAAACATGTAAACATTCTTTATATAATCAAATTATAAGACACACAAATTCCATTATGATTTTTCACAGATGGGAATTCTATACCTTGGCCCTTTCTCTCCCACCTCTCACTTACTGTATTGTAATGATCTTTCCCTAATTGGCCAAATATTACCGTAACTATGCATGTAGGCTTAGAATATAAAGAAAACACAAATAAATCTAGTTTGTTCAAATACCTTCTAAATTCTTGGAATTGTTTCCAACTCTTTCTAATGATAGATATTTGATTCATCTTCTAACGACTCTTCGAATTCTTCCAACAAAGGAAAATTTGCTTACATGTCTCATCATCTAATTAACAGATATCATTTACTTAGTCTCCTCTATAACTACTTGCAATTGCCAATGATTATGAACATTTACAATATTTACAATGAAAACCCACGTTGTGGGAAAATATCAAGACCCCTGAGGCTTGATCAACATTTTGATTATTTAGGAGAGCCTATGTTCCTGCATCAAAATCCCACAGTATAAAATTTTCATGAACTCATGTTCATGTGTCTTAAGTATTCAACCTTCCTGGATACAACACTTTATGTTTGAGCTATCCACATACTATACTACACAATTCCTTCATTGTTGCCTTTAATCTTCCAGGATACCAAACTTTGTTCTGTAGTGTTCCACTTTCCTTTCTAACATAAACTTGTGGAGTCAACTGTTTTTTATTGTTGATTATCATTTTCACTTTATTGAACCTCTTCTTAGTTACTTTCATCATCAACCTCTATATCTCATCAACTTCAATGTCTAGTTGACCTTCTTTTTCTGGTGCACACTAGTAGGATTATTAATTCATGTGTAGCTATTCTTCTGTATATAAAAGTTTCATGGCTTCTATTTCCATCCATTCATGTCCATATCTACTCAACTTGTATTCTTATTCACCATACATCTTCAAAAATATGTGTAAGGAACTTACCTATTCCTTCCATAGATACTCCATGAAAGAATTTCTTTCGTCTCCAAAATTTGTACTTCTATCCTCATCTTTTTAAGCTACTGATTACACTTTTCTACTTATTCATCCTTATTGTCTCTTAAGTAAATTATTTACTCAACATATTCTTATTGTCCTTGAATTTCAATTTATTCTTGATTAAATAACTTATGTTTTATTTCTCTAATTATTGCCTCATGTTCATCATCACTTTTTGTACCTGCAATCACACCATTAGTTTGAAAACTATAATATTTCCTATCTACTTAGATGCTTGAGACATCTATTCACTACTAGGTACTTGTGAACACTTCTCATTAGTGGTTGTAATCTCTTCTTTATATTCAAGTTCACTTAACAATTTTCCTAGTATCTTAATCTCCTCTTCACACTTTATAAACAATTCATCTGAATGTCTTTTATCATCCTCTATGTGGTTAATTTAAGAGTCATCCCTGTATTTCTTTATTCATTTAAAACAACCCTCTTTAAATGTTATTCATTTCCTTTTCACTATCTCCTAGATTCATTTCTTCCATGTTCACTGCAACAACAAGTCCTTGCAACAATTCACTATCAATTTCATTTATCATTTGTGTATGATCTTCACTCTAATTTCCCATATGAGATAATGGTACCTCTTCTTCTCTTGTAACATAATGTTTATTTTTACCTACACTTATTCTTTTGAAAATCATACCTTCATCTGCTCCAATCTTCCTGACATTGTTTGGTGACTGTATTTATCCATTTATTTTGCAACCTACATTCATACAACAATTATTAATTTAAAAAAACAAGTCTCTCTAGCCTTAGTTGATGCTTCCATAATATCCTCCTATTGATATATATTTTCTCCAAGGACTTATCCCTTCTTTGGTTCACATACATGAATTCTCTTCTCATACTCAGCTTCTCTAAGTACTTCTTTCCTCCTCCAAGCAAGCAATATTTGTTTCAAATTCACATGTAACATAATCCATTTCACCTTTCTCTTTCTTAATACCCAACCATATCTTTGGTATTCCTCACTTTCTTTTAGAAACTCCATTGAAATACCAAGATGTGCTTTTATATTAGTCATCTCTTTGTCATAATACTCATCAAATTCCTCTTTCCCCCAACTACACTGACACCTTCTTTTACTTTGTTGTGGATTGCACTTAAACTCTTTCCATGAGCATCAATAGTCATCTTCTTATATCTCACTACGAGCTTTCCCATGCTCACTATGTGCTATAACCAAGCCTCTTCTATGTAGCAAGTTTCCTTGTTTCTACTCAATACCTCATCAAGCTTTCTTCTCAACTTGATCTTTTAGTATTTTTCTATTACTCTCAACTATAACTTCTTGATCACTCTTCCTTCTCCTACTAGGATTCTTCACTTGCACTCTCTTTATATTTCATTATAACTTCACTTTTTATATTCCTCTCAATTTCAATTAAAAGTAATCACAAATATCCTCTACTGTGAGGGTTTCTTCTGTGACAAATTCTCCTTCACTTCGGAGCTTCCTTGCTCCATGTGTTACAACTTCCAAACAGTAATATTATATCACACTTTTGCCTTCAATTGTTACTTCATAGAATATAGCATGCCCTATCAAATGTAGAAACATAAAATCCTTTGAACTTACCATACTTAAATAATTCATTCAACTTTAAGTCCTTCATTGGAATGTCTTCTTTGTCTACAAATTTGTTATTATAGATGTTGCACCTAAAATATCCACTGATGCCTGAGCATCCTTCAAAGCAATTGGCCACAAATTCCTTTGGCTAGATTTTTTACACTCTTGAGTAGGCTGGCGCCCTTTCTTCCCTATGAAGTAGAACTGTCACTTGTTGTTCATTGAAATCAAGTGCCTCTAGCACCTTTACCCTATTCACAGAAAGTGTCGATGCCTTTACCCTATCTGTAAGAAGTGTCGACAAACTTAAAAAGGGAAAAAAGGAAGTTTTGAGAAGCTTCCAAGCAAAATCTCTTATGGACGAAGTTCCTATCAGTTAGGGAGATATGGCACTCAACCTCCTCACCCATAGGGATAATCCCTTATCCTCTTTCCAAAGTATCTCATCTCATATGAGCCTCCCTTGGGCTATAAATGAAGGCTTCATGGACTATGTGAGGGGGGACCAAGAAGAGCATCCGTATGCTATTGGATTGAAGTCTCGTATTGAGGAAAGGTTGAGTGAGTGTGTTGAGAAAAGATATTTGTGTGAGTGAAGAGTTCTTGTGTGTGTATCAAATACCTTATGGAGACAAAGCTATTGGCATCAAGGCTTTGGTTGTAGATTTCTCTTCCCATTTGATTAATACAAAAGTGTTTCCCTTTCCCATATTTGATTTGTATTAATATTAGTCATTTATTATTAGATTCCTTAATCACTAATATGGATTGTTGATCTATATTGTTACTCTCATCCTTTTTATCTTGTTTCTGATGCTTCTTTGTAGGTACTATACATCTCATGAAGAGCAGTGGAACAAAGACCAAACCATTCAGATTTGAGGTAAAATAGTTGTTTCATTCAAGTAGATTAACCATCTAAGGGAAGAATATACTGCTGTGGTGTTTTGTTCTAGACTTGTAACATACATGCTATAGGAACAAGAGATGTCTGCATCGATTGAAGAATTCCTACAAATAAAATTGGTGACCATACTAGGGATAGATTGATCCAGTTAGATCTGGAGAAGATCCAGTTAGATCTAAGATCTTTGGTAACACTCTTACTTGTAAACTTGTAATTCTATTTGGTTAGCTCATTTTAGTTGTTAAGGTGAGTAATCCACCTTATTATTTTTTTAATTTCCTCTGTTGAAGTTTGCACTACTTCTCTACTAGTCTAGCTGAGTCCACTTTTGGTTTCTTTTGCAGGTGACTGGCCTTTCTTCACTTGTAGATCCATCGGTGCACCTGGGAATATTTGACAGACGTCGCCCCTCTCTGGTGCCTATTGCACATTGACACTAAGTGTCGCTGGTGCCTTCACCTAGATAGAACTGAGCGTGACTGGCGCATTCACTCAGTATACACTTTGGATCGACCACCTGCTGGCACTTTGGTGCAACCCTCCACAATGTGCCGAGGTAGGTTCATCACTGCCAGAGAGTGTGTATTTTCATATTTTTTATTTCTCTGAATTTATTGTGTAATGTACTTATTATTTTCTTACTGGATCTGATAGTTTGATATCCTGATGTCACCTTTTGAGTTCAGATCTAGAGGTTTTCATCAATAGGGAATTCATAGTTAAGGAAATTGTGTATAAATTACAAGTTTTGGGTGCATGGTTTGTTTAGTTCATTCTTTGAAAGTGATTGTATATTTGTGAGAAAAGAAGATCGGTAGCTTCTCTGCAATTATTCCATTTTAGTTTCTTATTTTTCTTTGTTTTTCAAATCATATTAAAAAGACAAAAGAATTTAGTTCACTTGGTTTGCTTCCATTGATCTTGGTTTGCATGAGTGCTTAGGAAATAAATATTTTTCAGTTTGATTGAGAAAGTATAGAATTTTTTGGACATTGGAAGCTCTCCTTCCTTTCCCCTTTCATAGATTTAGTAGCCTTAATGGTGAAAATCTTGTGTGTTTGAGAAATTGGTAAAGATATTGAAGTTTTATTTGTTGAAAGTAGCATGGTATATTGGTTTTTAAAAGACGAAAGATTTTCTACCCTACTCTAGTTAGATTTCATCAAAGAGAAGAGTTGCATTGCATATCGGTCTTAATTTTGCATATTGATATACATCCCACAAAAATTTAATAACCATCAAGATAAAATCAATGGTAGCTTAGGTTAAATTTTTTAGTAATTCGAGTGATAGGGTAGAGACGTGTTCCAGTGTCTTAAAACATAGGAGTTGTCTTTATTTTCCTTCATTGCATCCCGAGGGCTGTGTGGTTCTTCCACATACCATTGGTATATCCAACGACATTTCACGTACCCTTGAGGTATATCGAAAGGTACTTCACATACGCGGTTGTATATAAAAAGGAACCTTTCAAAAGGTTGTGGATTAGAAAACACTAATATGGATTTGAGATCCCACGTACCTTGAGTATATAGAGAGACCCCTCTAGGATACATTAACCAACTGAGAAAATCCTTTTGGCCATATTTCTGGAGTAATAAACTGAGAACAAGACTTGAGGAGCTACTACGCACATGTCATCCAGGTAGTCATGTATTTAGGAAAGGGTACGGTCCCAATCCTCCTTGTCGTGTTTTACTATTGGACCCTGTGGTTTATCATGAGTTGTGACAACTTGACAATCCTATTGAGGAACCAACTATCATAATCCCATCCTATCATTTAAGTTTTCTTATGGAATTAACTTGCGTAGGTTTGTTTGTGTGTAATGTATTCTTTTTTTAGAATTCTAGAGTAGAAAGCCTAAGCCATCCCCCTAGCTAATCTACCCACGAGTTTTTCTCGTAGGTTACAGGGTTTGCCACTTGACTCTCCTCCTGTCATGGAAGGAAATGAAGGTGAAACAATGGACCAACCAAATACTACTGGTTCTCATGTAGAAGGTGTCCTAGTTATAGAACCTAGGGAAGAATTTTCTTCTTATGATAATCCCATATTAGTTCAACAACCTTCCACTGAAGATACTTCCTTTCACTTTCAAATGAAAGGCCAACCTCGTTCATTGAATTGGGTGTTCAATCACCCATTGGATGATACCGTAGCAACATATTTTGGTCCAAATACTCCTTTTTGGGAGACCTCTATGGGAAATCCATTTCTGAATACAGGACTACTATACCCTCCTATGTTACTCCCATTTGAGAGACCCCATCGAATGGAGAGTTATTTGGGCCCCTCCACCAATCTATGGAACATTTTCATAATATAGGAAACAATATAAATAGGAGAAGTATTTCTCCCCTCCCCTATCATTTAGGAACAACCCCACCTGGATATCATGCCATTTCGTCATCCAAAGTAGCTCCTATCTTAGGGTCACCAACAAAAAACATGGTTAATCAGGATCTAGGTCAACCCTCCACCCCCTCTCTTCCTACTCAAAATTCCACATCAGTTTCCACTCCCCCGATAGTTTCCACACTTGGGAGGCATCCCCAATATCAAGTTGTTTTACCTACCAGGGGAACCATTTCTAGTATGGGGAAAAACCTACCGGTGGAACCACCAGTAGTAAACACTCCTCCTAATACCAACACAATTGTACCCTCTTCTATTTAGAGAGGACCTTCATGGGTTCAACCCGTTGTTAGGAAACTTTCTTGGGGTTATACTTACCCTCAAAATTAACCACCTATGCTTCATCAAGCTTTTCAACCAGCACTGTCGGGGTTTTTCTAATCCTAGAATGCCTTACCCCGAGAATGCTTATGTCCCCTGGGGTAACCTAATTTCTCTAGTGTCCCATCCTATGGAGGACCTTTTTTAAATGCTTCTGGAGGTTTTGGAGTTCCACCCGAAGGGCCACCTCCTGGAGGACCACCTGGAGGCCCATCACTTGGAGGACCACCACCTAGAGAACCACCGTTTGGAGGACCACCACCTGGAGGCCCACCCCCTAGAGGCCCACCACCTAGCGTACTTTCTAGTGGATCTTTTGCAAATCAAACACCCAACGAACCAGTCATGGGGACATGATCTATTCCTATTTATCAATCTGCTTATGGTCCTATTGGTCCCCATATTCCATATTAGTATTACCAGAACCCCAAACCTAATCAACAATTACCATTTCTGGATACCTTAGATCTGCCAAATTTCTCTATATTGATCAATGATTTGATACATCATGATCCCTCATGGATAACCATCTCGATTAAGTTACCCTAAAACATACCTAAATTTGACGGTAAACCTTGTGAGGACCCCAAAAACAGCGTGATGAATTTTCATATGTGGTGCTCATCTAACTCTCTTATGGATAGTTCAATCCATCTATGTTTGTTTCAAATAACTTGCACTGTAGTAGCTTCAAAATGGTATATCGATCCACCTCAACATTCCTTTTGGGACTTTAATACATTAGCAATGGAATTTTTAACACATTTCCAGTTACCAATTCGATATGAGGCATGTACAGACCTATTAACCTCACTCCACCAGACTACTTCCAACCATATCTTCAATCGTATACATGAATGGAGATGAATATGTAGGTTGATTAGGGCTCCCATTCCTGATCAGTTACTAGCTGATTGGTTTACAAAATATTTACTTCCCCCCATTGCTAGGGATGTCTCCATGGGAGGTGTCGGTACTGAGGAGTAGGCCATTATCCATGCTCAGTACCTAGACTTGGTTTATTTTGATTCAAGAGCTTTGTATGACTTAATTCCTCATGCTCCTCATCCTACATCATACCCTTTAAGACGTGCAACAGATCCACCCACCGATGGTGTTCTTGGTTCAGTTCAAACAAAATCGTCGGCAAAATCCATGAAAAATAAAAATCAACCGACCACACCAGCTAGTCAACCTATTCCACCATCCAAACTAGAATCCCCTCTCATTGTTTCCACCAAAGTAAATGCATTCTAATCCATAGAATATTCGGGAGGAAAGGAAAGAGGTAAAAACAAATCCAAGAAATTCGATAACCAACAGGAAGGTAACAAAATAAAAAAACCTAATGCTGATTCTAAGAATTAGAGAAAGGTAAAGTTTCCCTGCCTAATTTGCAGAGGTGATCACTTCACTAAAGAGTGTCCTTATCGAGAGGAAGTTAGTAAATTTCTGAAAAAATCACCCACCACGACATTTCTTACAGACCCTTTCCCTAGCCAACAACAATTGATTGATCATTAATCCTTGCATGGGCCTTCTTCATCTTCCATCAATGAAGTCAAAATGATGTCAAGTGAAACGGTTCATCTTAATACTCGATCCCAAAGTTATGCCCCTCCTCTAGAAAAGAAAACTGATAATGTTCCACCTGAAAAAACTTCAAAATCCACTCCTCCTCCAAGTAACGGTCTTCAGATTGAAAAACCTAATTTTGTTGCGATTCTTCGCACACTTAAGAGTACGCTTTGAAATTCCATTCTTAATCCTAACATATGTGTTGCCCAGCACTATAATATAGTCAAAAATCTGGCTCAAGAACCATGCTCAATGTAGACTCTCGAGGTACTCCAAACATGTCTTACATAGTAAAAGAATTTATTATCATTTCTTGGAGCCTTGGATCCTGAAAACAACAACATTATCTCTTTCAAGTTGGATGATTTTAAATCTAGGCTTTCTCATCAGTTTTCTTTCCAGTTGTCCACAAAAGCTATAGGAAAGATAATTTGTTGTACCGTATTGGATGAGGGAGCCTCAACCTTGGTCATGTCTTTGTCTTGTTGGAGAGCTATTGGTTCTCCTGAAATTAATTGTTCACCCACGACACTAAAGGCCTTTGATGGTCCCGAATTTCAACCTTATGGATTACTGCCCTTTCTCCAGGTTGAAATGGAGGTGAAATTAGTTTCCATTCACGTTGAAGTTGTTGACACTCCTTTAGATTACAATCTTCTCCTAGGTCACAACTGGTTTTATGCTATGCAAGCTGTTGCTTCATCCGCTTTTCAGGTAGTTCAATTCCCATTCCAAGGGAATATTGTTACCGTTGACCAGTTAGATTTATGTTCATCTGATGCCACTTCAAATGATGCAAACAACATTCCACTTTTGACAAACCCCCAATATCAAAACATTGGAGTAGTTCTCATCAAATATTCCTCACTCATGGGAATCTTTTCATAATCTAATCCTCCTCCTGTTTCACAGTCTGCATCCATCAACATGATAAAGGAAATTCCATTGTTGATTCAACATCAATGAGTCCTTTTCAAGAAATGTACCACACTATTCAAACCACCAGTAACCCCACCATCAACGATCATTTGTTGGTTTCTTAAGGTCCATACCATCTATCGTATTGGCTAGAAAATTCCCCCCTGTCTCTATATTATCTTTTGCATACACTCCCCTCTGATGAGTCCATCATGGAAGTTATGTCCTTAGACGAGATGTTGTGGAAAGATCATCACCATTGATCCTCTTTCCTTCCCCATTTCCATATGGTAGAATAACAATTTGCATCAATGATTTCTTTTGATATAGTAACTCATCCTCAGTCACCAATCCTCACCCGTGATGTTGAATCTGAGGGTAATTTATGTAACATTACCAAAACCATTCCAGTTGATATATTAGTGAAACCCAATATCCCAAAGAACATCCATATGGCCCAGAACTCTTCACCTTCAGAGATACAGTCTTACAGGACCCTATTTAAGGAATTCAGAGATATTTTTTCTTGGACCTATGAAGAAATGCCAGGGATAGACCCCTCTATCCTAGTTCATGAGATTAAAACTTACCCTGGCGCCAAGCCAATTCAGTAGAAGTTACGTCAGGTATATCCATGGAAATAATCAACCATTAATGAAGAAGTTGAGAAGCTTCTTAAGGCTGGTTTCATTTACCCCATGCCCTTGACTGAATGGGTGTCCAACATAGTCCATGTCAATAAAAAGCAGGGTACTATTAGGTTTTACATTGATTTTCAGGATTTGAATCGGGCTTGTCCTAAGGAAAGCTTCCCCACCCCGTACATCGATATAATTATCGACAACTGTGTCAAGAGTGTCATCTTTTCATTTATGGATGGATTCTATGGCTATAACCAGATCGAGATACTCCCATCATATCAACACAAGATGACTTTTATCTGCTCATGGGGAACCTTCGCCTAAAGAAATATGCCTTTTGGTTTGAAGAATGATGGTGCTACATTTCAACGTGCCATGCCATATGCTTTCCATGACATTAAAGAAATTTGTGGAACCTTATCTTGATGATATTCCTTCTCATTCAAAGCAACAGGATCACCATGTTGATCATCTGAGATCCATTTTTCTCTTATGTTGCCACTTTGACCTTCGCTAAAACCCACATAAGTGTGTTTTTTTGTTGAAATTGGCCAACTTCTTGGTTTTATTATATCCAAGGATGGCATCCCCATAGACCCTCTGAAGATTGAATATATCCTAGCTCTACCCGCTCCAACCAATGTTACCAAACTCTGAAGTTTTCAAGGGAAGGAAATTTTTTTATGTCATTTCGTCTGCAATTACTTTGAGAAAACACACGGTTTCATGTGATTATTGAAGAAGGATACCCGTTTTGTTTGGGATGAACTAGTGTAGCACATGTTAAATAATCTCAAGCATGCTCTTACGCATGCACCTGTTCTGCAACCACCAGATTATACAAAGTATTATTCCCTGTATGTGGCTGCATCACTTTCAACCATTGGTATGGTTTTATTCCAGACATACAAACACGACCAGGAACATGTGAGATATTATATAAGTAAGAGTCATTCAGACTTCGAAACCCAATATTAAAATGTCGAGAAACTTTCTCTGGCCATGGTCATCGTGGTCAAGAAGTTTCGTCATTACATTTTGCTCCATACAACCACAGTCTATGCAAATTCTAACCCCATGTATTATATCTTGACTTGGAAAATACTTGGGGGCAAATACTTACGCTGGATTGTCGTCCTCCATGCGTTTGAGTTGGAATTTTCCAAACTAGTTCTAAGAATTCTCTCGTCTTCACTGATCTTATGTATGACCTTCCTTGTATATTACTGAGGGAACAGATCCCATTGATTCATTTCCTGATGAATCTTTGTTCCTCATTAGTACGTCTGAATCCTAGTATGGAGATCTCATTTTCTATCTCCAAACACAACGATATCAGCCTGATGCAACTCACGGTGAGCGTCGTTGCATTCGCCACCAAGCCAAGTAATATATCATTATCAATGACACCTTATACCACTGTGGCATTGACACCATATTACGACATTGTCTCACTCATGAAGAAGATGAGATTATTATAAATGATTGCCATTCTGGAGCCCGTGGTGGTCATCTCTTTGGGTTGGATACTACCTAGAATATCTTGTGCGCTGGGTATTTTTTTTCCTTCGATATTTAAATATTTTATTGGAAACTTTCAAAAAATGCTCTCCTTATCAATTATTCACATCAAAAAAGCGGACCCATCCGGCTCCATTACATCCTATCATAGAAGTTGTCCTTTTTGAAAAATGGGGCATCAATTTCATGCATTGTATTCCTACCTCAACTGGGGGGAATGGATACATCATTATGGCTGTAGACTACTTCGCTAAATGGGATGAGGCCATGCCTACACATGCCAGAGGTGGAAATACAACTGCTATTTTTCTATTTAACCATATCATTTCCAAATTTGGGATCTCTAGGGCCATTATGACCGATCATGGGTCACATTTTCAAAAAAATATGATGGAAGAATTAAGTGCAAAATTAGGGTTTCATCATGATAAGTCTACACCTTACTATCAACAGGCCAATGTCCAGTTTGAAGCAATCAACAAAGGCTTAAAAACTATGCTTCAACAGATGGTAGGACATACTAAGTCTAATTCACATTTGCAACATTTTCCATGTTATGGGCCTACATGACTACCATCAAAACATCCACTGGTTTTACACCATTTCAATTGGTATATGTACTAGAGGCCACTCTTCCTATAGAGTGTGAGATTCCTTCTTTGAAATTCGTTGTAGAATTATTACCCAATACTACCTTAGATGAAGAACATTTCTTGTACTTAAACAAGCTTGATGAAACTAATCGTGATGCTACCTTATAAAATAAGGCACAAAAACGATGAATGAAAGCTCAATATGACAGATCCATTCAACCCCTCTCTTTCAATGAAGGAGACCTAGTCTTGACCTATGACTAGAAACCTGACAAGTTGGGGGTTGGGAAACTAGAGTCTATGTGGCATGTGCCTCTTATATTATTAGTTGTGTATTAGATAAAGGCGTATATGAGTTAATAGATTATGATGGGATACCTTTGGAAGAGCCTCGCAATAGGTTATACCTCAAAAAATACTATGCCTAGGTCATCTAACATAGGTTCATTATAAATATTGTTTATAGAGTGTTGTGTTTTTTTGAAAAGTGTGTCTTTAATGTGAATACAAGATGTGTTTTTCACAACCCTACTTACATATTCATATGTTTAAATGGACATATGACCACCTATAATGGTTTCGTGGATGGTGCTAATCATTACACCTTGAATCTTGCATCAACAGCTTGGGTGATGTACTCTCCTATAGGTGATCTAGTGAGCTTAGGGGGAACTTGTTTGGGCCCCTCCACCAACAGTCTTGTAGAGTATCATGTGGTGATTGGATTGCTGATGGAAGCCCTCGCTAATGATGTAAGAGAAATTAGGGTTTACTTAGACTCAGAGTTGGTGGCACATCAGTTAAATTGGGTCTACACTAAATGGAACCCCTTACTCATTCATACATTATGAAGAGTTAGGATTTTATAAATGTCTTTTGAGAAAGTTTCTTATCAACATATTTCGAGACATTTAAATGTTGTGGAAGATTCCTTGGAAAACTTTGTCTTAGATTGGTATACTGCTCATAGTTAAGTTCATTTTAACATAAAAATCATGCATTGGATTCATAGTAGGTATTCATTCACACATCACATTTGCACACACATTTGTAAATAAAATATTTTCATATATTTAAAAGGTAAAGCTGAGATAAAAAAAGGACTGAAGCATCAAGATTTCAGATCACCTGAAGTGTGGGACTATCATAGTTTCAAAATACATACATATATGGGGAAAAAACTGAAGCTTCGAATCTTTCGGTGTAAATACAGTACAAAAATTAGGGAGCCACTATGGGATAATCCTTGTGGTTGTGCTCATGGTAGCACATCACGGCCTCAGTCACTCTATGGAGTAGCCTCCCAAAGCATCCTAAAAACCCTACAGTTTGTTGCTTGTACCGCATAGGTAAATTATTGATGGAGATATCTAGAATCCCCACAGTCAAGCGTTGTAGGTTATCCTCAATATCCTTGAGCTCCTCATCCTCCTCTATGTGTTGAATCACCATCTCCCTAACTTCTCCTCGCCTCTCTATAGGAAAGGATCCGACTAGACCGGAAAGCCCAATATCTCATTAGAGGAAATTTCAACTCAAAATGGGCCTCCTAAGGAAAATTAATAAAATAATAGTTAAAATAATAAAATAATATTTATTAATTTTGGAGGAAGNATTCGTATTTTCGACATATCTCCCTGTGTTTTTACTCAAATTTTGATCAGGAGAGCTCGTTGGATGTGGAATTAAATTCCACATCCAATGAGTACCCACTCAGCATACTTTTGATAAGCCCTTCTACCCCAAAACAAAGAAATACCTGAAAAAAATGTGATGATGATGTCATCATCACATTTTTTCAGGTATTTCTTGTTTTTCAGGTAGAGGGGTCCATAAAAAGTGTGCCAAGTAGGTACTCGTTGGATTTAGAATTTAATTCCACATCCAACGAGCTCTTCCGATCGAAATTTGAGTAAAAACACAAGGAGATATGTCGAAAATACGAACAAAAAAGTAGTTTTTTTTATGATACCTCTCCCCAAATTTATATTAAAAAATTGTTTAAGAGGTGCTCCCTTTTATAATTTTAAATAATTTTGATTGGATAATACATGATGACATGGAATTTGTATTATTTTTGGAAGGCCCTTTTTAAATTGAAATTTCCTCTAATGGCACAAGACATTTTTGCACATCTCAGCATTACATCATAAAACGAAATATAAAATAAAAATACAGAAAAAAAATGGATAGTGGTTTATTTATTACCTCGGTCATCCCACTCCTCCCCATATGGGAGTGGAAGGTCAGGATCCTCTCAGAAGTTGGTCCCCGCATAGGCATAGTCCTCAACCATCAAAAGTTGGCTCCTCAGTTAAAGGAAAAAGGCTGACCCATAGGTAACTCTGGGGACTCCTCCACCACCATGGCAGGCCATGGCATCCACCCACCTACTCATCTGAGGATCCTAGACATCCAATCTTCTCAGTGGAACCTGAGGTCTCATCAATGGTACCCTCTCTAGAAAGAAGGACACCACTATCGCCCCGTAGACGAATTTCTTCAGCTCTTCTCTCCTATATTTGGTCAGCTGATCTTTCAAGATGACCAGTAGACTCTCACTCCAGTTGAATATAGTGGGATCCATGCACTCTATAGCATACAACATGTGTTCCCATGTGGTCAAGTGAGCCGACATAGTTCTTGCAACCTTTTCAATGGTGAAGGTCGCAGTCCTCAACTATCTATCTACAATATGCTTGATGGGAATTTTCCCACCTACTAAACGAGTCCCTATTGAGAAATGGTCATCAATTAGGTCATCTACAGACTATTCACCAGCCCGTAGTCCTATCAGTACTACTGATCTTCCCCTATGGGATAGACCAGTCAATAAATATATGTCCTTTACATCTATTGTCAGAGTGTGAGTGCCAACCACAAAGTACTGTTGGTCTGGATCCCACATACGTATCATGTGCTCGAAAAAACTCACATGTGCTCTCATTCCCGGTATCCAAAAGAATTTGAGAAACCCACACTCACGGAGGTCCCTCAAAGTCACTGGGCCATTGCTTGCTTGGAGTTCATCCAATTCAAGTTGCCTCTCTTTCCATATAACCATTTTGCCTTTGTTTTTGGGCCTGCATAAATCAATTAAGCGTCTATTAGAAAAAATATAGGATCATTTAAAGGGAGAAACAAAACTTAAAATTGGACGTGTTAATTTTTTGGGATCCCCAGCCATTGGCACACTGTCTGCAGTAGAACAGAGTGTCGACACCTTTACCTCGTATAGACAGAGCTCCCTCAACACCCTTTCCTCTTTTGAGGGGTGCACCAATGTACCTACCGAAAGGGATAAAGTCGCCAATCTATATATGCCTTGTCTCTTTGGGGATTTTCCTAAATCTCAAAAAATGACCCCAAAAACAAAAAATGCACCAACAAAAACGAAGGAATCCGGGTTAGCTCCTACCTGGTTCGAGCAGTTTGAGCAGAGATGGTCCATAGCTCATGGAATATGCAGTTGACAATCAACCCTTTTTTACCAATTTCACTCTTTTACTATGGTAAAAATTCACAACGGTAAAATGTTTACTATTTACCCATTTTTATAGCAATTTTTGTTTTTATTTTAAATAATAAATCAAAATGTTTAAATTTTTAGGGTTTTTACCACTTGCTTTCTATAGTTTTTATAATGAAATTGATCCTAACATGATTTTTGAAGATTCAAGGTCACTTTTATGAAGCATTATGGCTATGTTGTAAGTTTCTTTTCTATTTTTTCATGCTTTGGCCTAAGATGAAAAAGTACCGAGCATCGTTCATACCTTTGACATGCTCGTTAAAAACTAGTAAAGGGGTATCGAGTATAATTTTTCTTCTTTTTTAGACTCATTAAAATTGGTTTATGAAAAAGAGGACCCCCTACAGAGTCTCATTTAAGCTCTTTTCAGTCTCCTTAAAACATGAAAAGATCACGAAGTGAACTTGATATGTTCATGCTTGTAAAACTATTTGAATGATCACCTAGTCGGTGGTAGATTATCTCTCTTTTGGACCGATTAAATCTATTTATGAAAAAGGAACGGTCTAGTTGATCTCAGCTAGAAGAGTTCTCTTGGGCATTATTTTATACTTTTTCGGGCCCTAGGGACTAAATCATACAAAAAAAACTTTTTGGAGTCTCCTTCTGTCTTTGTTTAGACTCTCTAAACATGAACGATACCGAGTTAACTTTCAACGGAATCATTAAATTAAACATTGAAAGACCCTATTTCAGGAATGAACCTCTCCTTTCTCAAGTTTTCAAAAGGTATGAGAATGGATGTTGAGTCTCAAAAATGTCCCTTTTTCATCCACTTTATCTTCCCTATTCCTTACATTTCATCATCCCATTACCCTTTTATCATACCATTTCCATAC
>LPNX010410582.1:0-123400 GCA_001517045.1 Pseudotsuga menziesii
ATATTTTTATAGCAAAATTATCCTATTGCTATATATTTTCAATCTCTTCTTAGGAGGCAGGTACTAAGCAACTTTGTTGCTTATTCCACTTGTTAATATATATATAAGATGTTACAGGAAGAATATCTATATCAAAGAATCGATATACATAAAGATGTTACATAAAATTAATTTCAAAACAAAATATGGAATTGTTCAATATAATATATATGTATATATGTCTGTCAATGAATATAGTTAAATGCAATTAGTCATATGATTATGACATGTCCAACTCATATCATTATAAATAGCTAAAACAAATAAAAATGTAAGTAAATGAATATGGTAAGTGCAATTAGCCATATAATTATCTAATGTCCAACTCATATACTTAATTAGTATGAGGAATTCTCAGATTAATATATAGTTTATTATATAAATCTGATTATATAATGTACATTTCATATAATTATTTAATATGCAAATTATTTATTGATTATTTAATATAAGGAATATTTATATTAATATATACTTAATTATATAAATATGATTATCTAATGCACCTTTTATATGATTATTTAATATGAGAAATATTGATTGATTATTTTGTATGAAGAATCTTTATATTAATATATACTTTATTATATAAATATGATTATCTAGTACACATTTTATATGATTATTTAATATGAGAAATATATTTCTATTGAATGTACCTTATTATATAAATATGATTATCTAATGCACATTTTATATTATTGTTAAGATAATAGTTGTATCTAATAGTTATCCAACATAATTGTGATTAGAGTTGAACTTAAGCTGATAGTTCTAAAATCATTGGAGTTAAGCTAGTAGTATCTAATAATCTTATAGTTGAAGATTAATTTTAATTTTTACAATTATCACTAACTGTACTTATCACATGTTAACTAAGATATTTTTTAATTTTTTTGAAAATATTAATTATTAATTTTGGAGAATGCCCATAGAATCAATCTCGACAGTTCACTTGTCTCATTCTCATATAATCTTGGACGATGCCCATAGAATCAATATGGATAGTACACTTGTCTCATTCTCATCCGTAGATGAAAAAGCATAGATGGTAATCCACCCCAAAAAGGCTAAGATATATATGCCTATTGGCGTAAAGATATTTATGCCTATCGACGTAAAGATATATATGCATATTGGCATAATTATTTTCATTGTCCACTTCTACGAGACACTTATTCCTTGGGGTTTCAAATCCCTGCCTACCTTGCCAGCATGAACCATCCCATATTCTTATAGCCATATCCATGTTTTCCCCTCTGAAAAAGAATGCAATATCTAAGAATATATGTTGTTCTTCTACATTGAGTGAATTATAACTTAGTTTTAAATTTGTTCTATATATGTGGGAAGTATTTGTCGAAGACTCTCCATTTCGTCTTCCCACTTAGATATGTGTTTTTCATAAAGAAGTGCCCCAAATATTTCAGAGACAAGGGCAATTCATTACAACTCTTCAAGAATTCCAGTACCAAAGATTTAAATCCTAGCGGTGGATAGGGTTGGTTGAAGGAATGGGAACAAAAGAGCTTTTGAGAGTGTTGTATATCAAGCTCAATTAATTTATAAATTGATGTGTTTTCAACTTTTCACCTTATGACAACATCTTTGTCCTGAGATGTAATCAGTACTAAGCTATCTGAGTGAATAGTTTGATGTCGAAAAAGTGTATCAACCTTATTCAAATGATCTACATCATCTATAATTATTAAATCCCTAAAATATGAGAGATGTTTGCTCAACATTCCTATTCTTTCATCAACACCATCAATGTTATCTGATACCTGCAAACTTTGAAGAAGTTTTTTCTGCAACGAAATTAAACCACCTTCACTTGCGTGATCTCTCACATGAGCTAAACACATGTTCTACTATAATCCGAACTCTTCCTATTAAAAAAATATTTTTCCAATGTAGTCTTTCCTACACCACCTAACCCCACAATCCCCAAGAACGGACTCTTTTAGTCTCTGTTGTCGCTGCAATAGGACTGCATTTTTGAAGTCCTATATTTTATCATCAAAACCTGTTGGATATTTAGCAACTTTCAAGGAATTTTTTTTCACTTTCTTTAATACCTCTTTAACCACCATATCGACTAGCTCGCCTTCGTCCTTGGTTTTTCAAAAGAAAATAAATAGAGGCAATGAGAATCAAACGTCTATGTAACTTCAATCAAACATAAAACTAGGGGAAGTATTGAGTGCATACCCATTACACATGTCGAGCTCGAAACCACTTATTCCTACAAACTATGAAAGAGATTTTTGTCAGTTCTCAACGGTGGCAGAATCGTGTCGCGATTTCTCTTCCTGAGTTTGAGGATCATATTTGATATTCTTTTCCATTCTATGTATGGCTAGAGCGTAATCTCCATATTTTTCCCATGTCCACCGAAGTTCGTGAGGCTTGATGCCAAAGAAAGCTGTAACAATGGGAGCCTCTGACTGTAGCATGAGTAGCGACTCATTCAAACACCACACTGATTCAACATATGTGGTAGAGAAATTTTCCACATGGACCAAATCTGATTGAATAGCCTCTTTAATCAGAGGATCGAAATAGTCTCCCCTTTTCAACTTAGGGTGATCCAAAAAGATTTTCAAATTATATGAAAGAAGGCATCGGTAGAGATGGCTAGCAAATTTTTTCTTTACATTCGGACCACGATGGTTAGTAAACACATCGTACTCTAAAGTAGCAATGGTGGAGGAGGATGTAGCCATAGCCGATTTGAAAATAGAAATGGGGTAATGGAAAGGATGTTCGATGCTACCGAAGTGGGTATTTAGTTAGGAGAATCAAAAGAGAAAAAATTCTAGAAAAATTGCAAAGAAAAATGTTGATGGTGTGTGGAGATACATACAGAAATCAAACCCTTGAAAGATCTATCAATACAATAAACTGTTTTTCTTGGGCGCTTTCCCTGAAAGTCGGGTTTCAATGCGTTTTCCTTATCACTGCATGTGTGGGGCTCTTTGAGGTGTGCTCGCACATGTAAAGATAGTTAGCCTTCACAAGTTCACACATGAGCATGGAAAATGCACTCAAAGCACGCTCGAGGCATGATAAATGATAATTATGAGGGAATCCTTTTAAAATGAGGTTCAGCCAAGGCCGACCTATGCCCTCTGATAGAGATTATAGAGAGTTTCTGATAAAACTGAAAATTAGTATTTGTATCCAATCACATTTTGCCATTTCATTAGAGAAAATTTGATGTATAAAATGGGCCTCCTAAAGAAAATGATAAAATAATAGTTAAAACAATAAAATAATAGTTATTAATTTTGGAGGAAGAATGAATAAAAATTACTTTTTTTGTTTGTATTTTTGACATATCTCCCTGTGTTTTTTCTCAAATTCCAAAAGGGAAAGCTCATTGGATGCAGAATTTAATTCCACATCCAATAAGTACCCACACTGCATACTTTTGATGGACCCCGCTACCCCAAAAATAAGAAATACCTGAAACAAACGTGATGATGATGTCATCATCACATTTTTTTCCAGGTATTTCTTATTTTTTGGGGTAGCGGGGTCCGTCAAAAGTATGCAGTGTGGGTACTCATTGGATGCGGAATTAAATTCCGCATCCAACGAGCTCTCTTTCCTGAAATTTGAGTAAAAACAAAGGGAGATATGTCGAAAATACGAACAAAAAAAGTAGTTTTCTTTTATGATAAATATGTCAATTCAACCATTATGGTTGACTCATTTTATTGAAATTATATTGGTTCTTGAATTCCAACTCACAAAATTTATTATTGGCATGTTTTCTTATAAGGCCCATTTTAGACTGCAAATTTCCTCTAATGTCATTTTGAAATTTAAAATTTAGTTAACAATGCACTGTACTTGCAGTCACTCGCTCCAGCACATCAAACTTACATGTGAGTGAGAGGAGGTTTTACACCCTATTACATCAACAGGGATAGGATACACCACTTCCCCCTATTCTCTCCATGTGCGGAGGCTAAGTATTCTATACTGCGTCAGTAAAAGTAGAAGTTGAAGCCAACAAAATGGGCGAATAATATTCAACAATATGCTTCCTGCTGCATCCCATTGTTGCATTAAATGGCATGTAGTAGGCTACATATTGTTTGTAGACAAAGCGTGATGCATAGAAAGGAGTGATGGAATTTCCAAGCTTCTACATTAAAATTTTTCATTATCACGGTTTTAACTTTTTAATTGCGCCGAGAGGCGCTCTACAGCCCAGTATGGGGGAGATATTGTCACGTGATGTAACGTTACTAACATGTCGGCAAAAAATAATAGTGAAAGTGAATATTATGGGAGAGATCTTGTAATGTGATGTAACGTTACTAACATGTCGGCAAAAAATAATAGTGAAAGTGAATATTATGGGAGATATCTTGTAATGTGATGTAACGTTACTAACATGTCCGCAAAAAATAATAGTGAAAGTGAATATTATGGGAGAGATCTTGTAACGTGATGTAACATTACTAACATGTCGGCTAAAAATAATAGTGAAAGCGAATATTATTGGAGAGATCTTGTAACATGATGTAAAATTTGCAATATTGAATAACTAATGTAACCAGCGTAGATCCAAATCCTGGGCTCTATCAAGCGCCGAGATGGATCAAATCTCTAACCTCTTCTTAGGTATCCATTGATTTGATTCAAACCAAAAGACACATCTTTTTATTTAAGGTCCACATATAATTTTATTATTATTAATATTTAATATTATTTATGGCCAAGAAGAGGTTTGTACCTCAGGAGATTTGATCCCTCTCGGCACTTGATAGAGCCTAGGATTTGGATCTAGGCTGGTAGATATATATAAATACGTTACATGAAGAATGTCTATATCAAATAATAGATATATATAAAGACGCAACATGAAATTAATTTAAAAACCAAATATGGAATTGTTCAATATAAAATATATATATTCTAAAATATGTATGCCAAATGAATATGGCTAAATGTAAATAGTGATATGATTATGACATGTCCAGCTCATATCATTATAAATAACTAAAAAAAAGACAAAAATGTATGTCAATGAATATGACCAAGTGCAATTAGTCATATAATTACATATATATATTCTAAAAAATGTATGTCAATGAATATAGTTAAATACAATTAGTCATATGATTATGACATGTCCAACTCATATCATTATAAATAACTAAAACAAAGAAAAAATGTAAGTAAATGAATACGACAAGCGCTATTAGCCATATAATTATCTAATGTCCAACTCGTATAATTATTTAGTATGAATAATTTTCATATTAATATATAGTTTATTATATAAATCTGATTATCTAATGTATATGTCATATATTTATTTAATATGAGAAATATTTTTTGATTATTTAGTATGAAGAATATTTATATTAATATATACTTTATTATATATATATATATATATATATATATATAATATGCACATTTTATATGATTATTTAATATGAGAAATATATTTCTATTGAATGTACCTTATTATATAAATATGATTATCACATGTCTCCTTATATAACTATTAAGGAAGCTTCATATTGATATATACTCTATTAAATAAATAAAATTATGATAAATATTAATATAAAAAATATTATACACTATTTATAAATATTTCTTGTTAAAATTAAAGTTCACAAATTATATTGTATTATATACGGAATTCAATCCTTATCTTATGGCATCTCCACAATTTATATAGAAAATCAACACATCGTTTGTATTAAAAAAGTTGACAAAATATATATTGAGTTTCATTCCTATTTTTTTTATATCTAAAATCTTCCCTCAATATTATTTGAGGTCAATTTTTTATCCTTTCCACATCTCTCTGTGTAATAAAAAAGTTTTAACTTCTCTAAACTAACATACTTTCTAACTAGGTGAATGAGAATGTCAAAGTAAATTAAACAATCGTCATATACAATGAGATATGGAGGAGTTTTTGTTATCTCTACTACAAAATCATGGGCTAATGCGAATATTCACTAACATTTGAAATAACTTGAACTATGTTTATATTTAACATAACAAATATACATAAAGAATACAGATTTCGTATGTTACAGTTTATAGTGGGTAACCCTATGTTTCTCAAGGTGTAATGAATATATGTGATATGCATGACCTTCATGTCCTTGAAGCTTCACACTACATAGAAGAGAAGTTGTGTGTGTGCATGATTTGATAATTTCTTCCATTACTGAATTGACTTAACTCAAATGAAAGAGTTTATTTCGGTATATATAGAGAGAGCATGGTATTGATTGGACACATAAAGTGATAAAAGAAAAAGAAAACTATTTGATTGAAACATTGTGGTTCCATTTGAAGTCATGTGAACTTATGTCAAGAAAGACACCTTCTCTGATTTTCATATTGATTTGTTAAAAGGATAAAAAAATGGACTTTAGCAAAAATAATATAACACATGCCATAGTTGGAATTTACTACTCCATTAAATTTGTAAAATATCATGATCGTAATAAATGGAAAGGAGCTTGCAGGCCACAAGTGAAGTTTGGAGCTATTAATATATAGGTGCGAGTGGAAACTAGTAGGGGATTCAAAGTAGATCCAAAATGTTCATTGCTTGGGTGGTATGATCATTCTTCTCAATGATCCACAAACTGTGAAAATATTATAGTTGGATTCAAAGTCACTATATTTTTTCTCGTCTTGGGAAAATATTTATGTAACATGAATTATTAGATAGATTATCTATTTGTTTACTAGTTTACATCCAACCTTTATTATCTAAACAATGACATATTTAAAATGCATCTTGATGATCATAATAAACAACACCAATTAAAGAATAAGAATCCCATCCTTAAAGATACCATCAATTTTAATACTGTTAAAAAAGAAAATCATGTGGAATATTTACTTCCAATGATCTAAGTTAATGTACTCACTTATTTTCCCTTCACATTAACAAGATGTAAGGCTTTGATTATTTACTCTTCCCACATCCCTATTTCTAATCCTTGTTATGTATTTTTCCCTATTTCCCTTGTTATGTATATTTTCCAGCAGAATCTGATTCAACTCCAAAATTCTTTCATTATCATGTTTCACAGTTTGTATTTCATCCTTTAACTCTATAACTATTTGTATTAACTCAGAAGGTGGATTATTTATTTTTACATAAATATTGTCTGGATTGTTATGCTGGGACCCATTTTTAGCAATGCTTCAATGCATTCAATTTTCCTGCAAAACAAATTTTATATTTCTGTACAGAAATAGATGTAAATAAAATGAGTATATTTTTTTTCTTATATGAATGCGAGTGAGCCAATCAGGCATAGTGTTTGCAAAATCTCTCTAATACCACATGCAACATCCCTAAAAATTCATAAATAAATAGAAAAATTATTTACTGCATGTAATTCAAGGTTCTTAAGAAATAATTCAAAGAGATGTTATACTTCATAATTTCTCCGTCATAATGTAATGAATTTAGCAATAACTGCAAGTTTTATGTCTATAATGGTTTTTATCATTAACATGCTTTGTTTGTGAACTGTTGTAAAAAATACATCATGCATTCTAGTTGACTCTATTTGTGATAATAACTTCCTTATAGGATTCTGTTGAAACTAAAAAGTCATAAAACTACTTGTCGTTGTCTCCAGTTTAGATTCTACTCTTGAGCCGTAAAAGGGATAGGCCATGGTCTTACTTAGTCTTTACCACTAATGCATGATCTTCATTTTCCCTTGGTGCAGGTGGATGATGTCACCCTAAAAAAGTGCTAAATACATATGCTAAGCCATAAAGCCACAAAGTGATAAAGAAGGTGGTCCCATTGATAGGGAAACAATCTAAACCTTATCTTAGTTTTGATGCTCATCCTATGTATACTATATCATATCTATCTTTAAAAAGGTTCTAACCAAAAAAATATGTTATAGGCCTAAACTATAACATAACCTTGAACATATCAACCTTGAAAAATGATCACCCTAATCGTTACCCTATGTTATAAACTTCATAGTAGGGGAAATTATGTGTAGAGATTTGGTCTTAACAAAAATTGATGTGAAGAAAGGCATAAATATTGGAACCGTAACCATGAATTCAATATGCAAAGGACATGAATTATACCCAACCACATGTAGGCCATGTGGTCGTAATAAAAAATCCAGTTGAAGGGTAAGGGACAGTGTACCAAACCCTAGGTTTTTAATGTGTCTTGGTGGTTGCGTAAGTCCTTTCAATCGAGTTTCGATTTTATAAAGTTTCATTTTCAGTTTTGCGCTTGGCCTCTGGGTGTTTGAATTTGTTGTTCCACTGTCTATGAATAGAGATGGAGATGCCAATAACCTTGGCTCTCAACACCATCTTAGTCTGTCCAGGTTTGCACAAATTGCCGGTGGAGTTCGTGAACCTCGTTCAAGTGTCGATTGGGTATCTCTGGTTCGAGTTAAAAACGTTGAGAAGGTAATTATTTTAGCTACATTTTAGTAAAGGTTCTTTATACAGAGTTTGTAAAGAAACAATTGTTTAACTTTCTATAACAATGTATGTGCAGGAGATAATAGATTGGATCTCTACGATGAGGGTTTGAAGAGAGGTTAGTCGAGGATATCTTACAGCCGGTAGGACTCATGGCCTTACCCTTTTGTGGTTTTGTGGTTGACCTCTGTGACTGGTTAACATTTGTGGACAGCGTCAGGGTTTTATCACTTCAACTGTTCATTTAAAATGAGAGTGATAGTATGTCTTTGGTAGATGAAAGGATTTAGTTGAAAATTTGTAAAGATGGAAAGCCCTTTGACAGTGAACTCGATGGACTGAGTTTCTTTTGTTTTGAACTTGATTTATAAAAGGGTTTATTTTTTATAAAATTTGATGATTGTCTCTATGTATATTTATTAAAATTGTGATGGACCCCATGAGGGCTTGTATTATGCCATACTCGTGTATTGTAACTTTTGAGAGCATTGTTTCTCTATACTGCATTTTAGCATGCAAGACATGTTATGTTTGTAAATGTTTTAATGAAATGTAATGGTCGTGAGCCCTCTATACTGTCGCATTCATTTTTGGATTGAAAAATTCTGAGTTATATAGAACAACTGTCAATACTATTATTTTTTTATCTCTTTTAAGGAATGAGATGTTGCCCAAGTGCCTAGTGTATTTATAGTCTTAAAACCTATCTTGACCTTCTTAGTTTCGCGGTTTTGTATTTCAAGATAATGATGTAGCCGTAGGATTTTTAATTTTATCTCTGGTTATGTGCAAAGATAAATGCCCTATCTTACTGTTGTAATGGATACATCTTCAATTCGATTTTTTTCTTTGTTTTGTTATAATTATTGTTTATAATAATGTGGCCATGATGCCTTTATACTATCGTGTCTTGTTTTTAATAAGGTTGTGAGGCCACTCACAATGCTTAACATTGTTAGTTATCCCTAACCAAGGTTGTGGTGACTTGTTAAGAAAACTCGTGAGGGTTTCGCTATAGGATCTTGTTGTTACCAATCATTACTTGAATTTAATAAAATTATAACCAGGTTTTAGTTTTAAAAGGAGAACATTCAGTTTGATCAACAATCTGCGTTTAACTCCTCGTTAGAAACCCTAACATACTGTTGTAAGGGCTTGGGAGGACTGTATCATGAGGCTTTTTACCTTAAGCATGTGTCGATTTAATGAATATATTGGCCATACAATGATGGTCAAATCACATTTTAGATTGTAATATTAGTATCAAAGGTTATATCCTATAAGGCGTTTCAGTTAAGGTACTGGATATTAAAACGTTTTTCCTCCAATCAATACTTTAATAGGTTGTGGGTAGTGGAACCTCTTTAATTTTTTATTCTAGATTATAAACAAAGGGTTGTAAGTCCATTGGCACAAATGAATAAACTTAAAGGGGTTTGGTAGTTTGTAAAAGACCCATGTAGATTTCACGGTTGGAATCCTAAACTTGCAAAATAGTATTTAACCTTATAGTTTATTTAAATATGTTTTCCCTTGAGCCCGTGCTTAACTTGTTGTTTTTTTAATAGATAGAAAGTAAATGAGCCCTAAGGATATTAAATACCTTTCTTCTATGAATGATTCCATTACAGATCTACAATACCAACATGGCTTACAACCTGGAAATAACGTTGTAGCCTGTCAATAACTTGACTTGGTATTAAATAATTAATAAATATGAAACTCACTATGAAGCCCTTATAAGATCTATGATGGGAACTCTCTTTATTATTATAGATACTCTGATTATCCTAAACATTACTAGGGTTTTGAACTACTTTAAAGTTTCTAATTAGTAATTATCTATAACCTTAATTCATGTTACCATTTCAAACTTTACTTAGTTTTCATAGCTATTGAAGGGTTCTGTTCTTAAAATGATTTAATAGTCTTATATATATATATATATATATACACACACACACACACATATATTTGTAAGCACTTATATTTAAATATGTGTGTGTGTGTTAGTAATCTTTGTATCTTTTCGCTAAAGTACTTTTAAGGAGATAAGGATATCTATTTGACTCTAACAACAATACTCCTACTAATACTAACATCATTGAAAATGACTAAAAAGTAGAGGCACTGAAAGCATTACACAAAGAGAAAATGAAAGAAACATCCTTAAGCTGAAACGTACTTCACGAGATAATCAGATCAATACATTTAAACTCAAATCTTTAAGTAATAAAAGAACTATAGTTTTTCCTATTCTTAGAACAATTCCAAAACAGTTTTAAGATATAGAGTACATGACATATACAATTTATTCCATTAAAGTTACTAAACATAATTTAAATAAATATACAGATCTAGAATTAAATAAAATTTGAACCCAGATCATGTGCAAAAAGGGGACAAACACCCAAAGGAGATTGTCCAACCCAATCTTCTCTTGAATCAGCCAATAATTACTTTCTTAGGATCCTCAAGGCTATTCATCGAGCCACTAGGAAGAATATTTCTAAATATAGCCTACACAACAAACTTGCTGCAACTTAGCACTCAATAGTAGACTTATCTCAACAAAGCACTTTAGCTATCCCCTCATCAAATTCCTTGTGTGCCTTACTTTTCAGTCTGCAGTAGTTACAAGTTTCATTCACTCGAAAAATAGAATGAGTAATGATCCTGCTGCTTGATTTGATGGAATATATAAGATTTGCTAGGTATTAGGGTCATTTTTGGAATTAAATGAGCCACCATTTAAGTTCCCCCTCTTAGGGAACATGACCACTTTTTTAGAGATTATGCTCTTGCAATAGCTAGAAATTGAAATTCCAGTGCTGTCATTTGTCAACCAGCCTTTTACAGCTACTCCTTCCTCCTAATGGGTCACTTAACACTCATTTAACAGTCTCCCTTGGATAGGTGTCTCCTTTATTTAATTATTAAAATAGATAATTCTTCAATTACAATCATCCTCGAACAACTTCGTCATAAAACTTTACAATAAATTTAACATAATGCCTTTTACTGAAATAAATAATAAATATTTATTTTTTAGATTTGGGTATGTTACATATAATCTAATAGATAGTTTGGTCAAGGGAAGATTAAAAATCCTAACACCCCCTCAATCCTAACTTGGACAACTATGGGACTTCGAAACAAGGCCATAAGTCACCCAAATACAATCTAAAAGATAAAAAATGATGCTTAATAAATCAAGGAAATGGGGGAAAACCTCATGGGAAACCCACCCCCCTCAAAATAAGCAGAAACGAGAACAATGAATCAAGCCTTAATACCTAAAAGAGACCTAAGAAAGTCAAATCTCTTTTCAATAAAAGACTCTACAAAAATATCTGCAACATTAGAGGAAATTTTAACTTAAAATGGGCCTCCTAAAAAAATTAATAAAATAATAGTTAAAATAATAAAATAATATTTATTAATTTTGGAGGAAGAAAAGAAAAAAACTATTTTTTTTTGTATTTTCGACATATCTCCCCGTGTTTGTACTCAAATTTCAATCAAGAGAGCTCTTTGGATGCAGAATTAAATTCTGCATCCAACAAGCTCTCCTGATCGAAATTTGAGTAAAAACATGGGGAGATATGTAGAAAATACAAACAAAAAAGGTAGTTTTTTTTTTATTATACCTATCCCCAAATTTATATTAAAAAAGTGTTTAAGACCTATAGGGTATTTCAAATTTAAAGCAATTTCATTGGCTAACACATGATGACATGGAATTTGAATTAGAGTTAAAAGGCCCACTTTGAGTTGAAATTTTCTCTAATTTTTTATCCTCTATAGGACATTAATGTAATGTGATAGTTTTTTCATGCACTAGTTCTCGAATATAGTGCATGTGAACCTCAATGTGATTTGTTCTTTTCTTTTGAACTGGATCACTAGAAATTTTGATGGTTCTCTGGTTGCCACATAAAATTTCCACTAAAGGTGAAGTGTGAATCTCGAATTCTAGAAATATGCCATGTAGCCAAACTACCTGAATAGCTGCATTTACAGCTCCTCGATACTCTGCCTTTGATGAAGAGAGAGAAAGTGATGCTTTCTTCTTGTTTGACCAACAAATTGGCCCAGATCTGATCATAAACACAAATCCTGAAGTGCATTTCTTATCATTCCCATCTCCTTCCAATTCTGAATCTGTGAATCCTATAAGATCAAGTTGTGCACCTAATCTCTAGTACCCTACATATAGTTCAAGATCCTCTTTGCTGCCTTCCAATGCAGCTCATGTGGCTTCTTCATGTACCTAGCAGCAACACTCACAACATAGGATATGTCTGGTCTCAATGTGTGAGATATAGAAGGATACCAATGAGATTTCTGTAGAGAGTGTTGTCTACCAAGGGTGTAGAGCCGCCTTCCTCTAGCCTGATGCGAGATAGTAAAGGAAAAGGGGTTTCCTTGTAGTCTTCCATGTGTAATCTCGTGAGCATGTCCGATGAGTATCTAGACTGTGAGATCATGATTCCCAAATTTTTCTGACTTACTTCGAGACCAATGAACTGTCTTAACAATCCTAGATCAACTATAGTGAATGCTTTGTTCAAGGATGATTCGATTCTTCTCAATCCAGTAGTAGAGCTGCTAATAATGAGTAAATCATCCACATAAAGCACAATCAATAGAAAGAATCCCTCTTTCTTCTACATGTAAACATTGCATTTTGTTTTTCATCTTTCAAATTTCTATGAGATGAGGAAGGAATCCATCTTGTAGCACCATGCCCTTGGGGATTGTTTGAGTCCATACAGTGATTTCCTTAGTCTACAGACTAAGGAAGGATAATCAATAAACCCCTCATATTGTTTCATGTATATATCTTCCTTCAAATCACCATGGAGGAAGGAACTCTTCACATCCATGTGATGTACCTCCCATCTCTTGGAAGCTACAACTGCCAATACAAGTTAGATGGAATCCATTCTAGCTATTGGAGTGAAAGTTGCATTGTAGTCCAATCCTTGAACCTGAGAATATCCTTTGACCACCAACCAAGCCTTGTACTTGGTTCTGGTTCCATCAAAGGCTATATTGGTATTGTAGACCCATTTTCATTGAACAAGTTTCCTTTCAGGAGGTAAGGAGACAAGTTCCCAAGATTTATTGTCATGTAGCAAATCAAATTCCTCATCCATAGCTGCCTTCCATCTAGGATCATGGAAAGCTTCTTTGAATGTTTGAAGATCAGACCCAAACATAATGAAGCACCTCTCATGGATAAGTGAATATGTGTGGGATAGTGCAACATTCTCTTTCTGATATTGGGATCTCATTCTTCTCTTATCATCTGGATTCCCAGCACCATCTCCAACTACTTTAATGAGTTGTTAAGACCATTTAGGCTATTGAGTTAGGGTATATGTTGGATCTAGATCTAGATCTCTTTGAGGTGTAAACTCAATATGTGAATCATGCTGGTATTCCTCTTTTTCTGAATCTTAATATGAAGTGTTAGACAATAAATCTATATCTTCAATAGAAGGTAAGGGAGTTTTAATACCTTTATCTGCTTCGAATGGAAGCTCTGGTTGTTCTGTATCTAAGTATGGCATGAAATGAGAGAAGGTATATTCCTTGAAGGCATGATTTTCAACTCCTTTCGCTATAATATTCCCATTTAATATTTGTCTAATCTATACTGATTCAGGGCCAAATACCACTTTCTTTGGTGATCTAGTGTGGGTCATCTAGTACACAGACAACAAATTATCTACAAGAGAGGGAACATAGAGAAAATTTGTGAACTCACCATGCTAGATTTTAAATGAATCTCCTCCTAGTGTTGGAATTCAGGAGTCATCTCCCATATGAATGATGGACCCTTTTGATAGTGTGGGAGAAGAGAAATATTTTTGGAGGAAACCATATGATTCGATGCTTCAAAATCAATTACATGTTTTTTCGACTGAGTAGGGATATCCATTAAGGCATGACACCTTTCATCATATTGTGTTTGTGATCCATCATCATACTTCTTATTTTGTTTGAGGAGGTCATTTAGTTGGTCAAATTTATTATTCATACAAGAGTCTTCAAGATGAAAAACCCTCATACAATATGGACACATTTTCTTTTCAAAGTTCTTATTCTTAGAGCCTAAGGATCCTTCAGAATTCTTCTGATTCCCTTCGGGATTTGAATCAAAAGCTTTAGGATCGTTCTCTTTCAGTATCCCTTTAGCTTGCACTTTGATAGAGTCTGTCACTAGGAGAGCTTGGATTTGGAAGTTTGGATGACTTCCATATGGGCCAATTTCTATTTCTCATGTATTAAGGAATAAAAAAAGGAATCAAGTGAGGGCATCTTCCAAGTGGGAAGGGTAGCTCTCCCAAAATGGAAGATTGAAACAAATACAGAATATTCAGAGCTTAGTTTGTACAGTATGGAGAGCACATGTTTGTCATACTTTCTTTTTATTTCGCATTGTTTGCATTGAAGTGCAAGAGACTTGAATTTTGTAAAGAATTGATGTATGGTCTCGAAGCTGCTGGGATGTAAGGATAACAACTCGTTTCCTAGAATGTGTCCCTGAAGCTCATATTGCTTACTAAACAAGAATTCAAACTTCTCCCAAGCTTCTTGGGGAGTCCTCAAACCTTGAAGGTGGAAGAGGAGATCTATGGAGATATGAGTACATAGATAACTAAAATCTTTATCTAAGTGGTTCAGAAACTTGTTTCTCTTAGTTGCATAATGGGGCTCAACCTCCCTTCCAAGTATTATCCTATAGTAGCCTTGTTTGCATAAGGCCAACTTCATATTTGCCCTCTAATAAACATAACTAAAAGCCCGTTAGGATCCAAGGTGTGGAAGGCTGATAATCCATAATTCTCCTTCTCACCAGACAATTTCTTCAGAAAAGCTACGTAGCACCTGTCGAAAAATCATTGCAAAAATAAAAAAATTCACACTATGTTAGAATCAAGCCTTCCCTCTCAACATGTACATGTTCTCAGGGTCTGTCACACCCACAGAGACTTCTCTGGACTAGTATAGAGTTAACAATGAAAACATTATGGGACTTATGTGGAAACCCAGCTGCTTCTGTTGTACATTGGAGAGAAGACAGACTTGAAGCTTGTTTGAGATGGATCTGATACAATATTAGAATTGTTGTTCCATTAGATATTCAAGCAATGCATGCAATCAGATTCTTGATTATCATGCAGTGAAAAGGAATCAATAATACACACTAGTAAAAAAAATCTCACAGGAAACATAGATGTATTGCTAAGATAATTACAATATAAGATTCATTAAAGAATCCAGTTTTACAATTGTGTTACATAAGGAGGAATTCGAATCATTAGGGATGAATTTGAATCCATGAACTAAATCTGATTGTATCACACTACATGGATAACTAAATATGTCTAAATCACTATTGGAGTCCAAAAGGCTAACTCTAGATGTCTAATAATGTCTATCCATCAGTTACAATCAATCAAACCAGTATAACTGCGGTGGTAGGTGAGAAAAGGAACCTTCCCACATGAAACCATGCATAAATGGCTCTAACTGACATGGAGGACATCTAACTAAATGTAACTGAAGCATAAATATGCTTAAATAGTTACCAACTTCCAACAACTGAAGGAGGTTGGTGCCGACACTCCTAGTGGCTCCTAAAATGCAGGGATTGGTATAGGAGGTGCCTAAACTGATGCACGAAGGTGCAATCAGTTTCAATAATCCTTTATCGGTGTTCCCCACACTCTAGTAACTAGTACATGTGGCCCCATTAGGACAAGTAAACCCAATGGTACTAGTGGACCAAGGTTGTGTCACATGCCCCAATTTCGTAAAATAATGTTATCTTATTTTTATTTGATTCCAAGACATTATGTTAAATTTAATGCTAAGTTGAAACTGATGACTCAGTAGAGTCAAAAGATATGGAATGTAATTCTGAATATTTTATTTTTAAATAAATAAAAGTGGAGACAACAACTTGGGAGAGCTATTAAAAAGAGTGTTACTGGTCAAGTTGGTGGAGGGAACTAGGTGGAGAGCAAAAAGACAAGTGGCAGCATCCTCAAACACTTCCTATGTTGTAGGTGGCAACCTCCCTACATTTGGGGTCATGATCCCCCAAGAAACTGGGATCATAGCAGGTGGCTCAATTAATGACAACTAACCCAAAAAGACCTAGGCAATCTTAATAAAAAAATGCCCAATGTAGAGAGCTGAGGCTGCTCATTCCAAGAGAAGAATCATTCAGGTGAATGCACTTCAAGGAATTCATTGGGAAAGGGAAATTTGAAGGAATTTGTTTGAGGGGTAAACTGCAGGAAGTTGATCTAGTCTAGCTTTGCAGCTGAAAGATCTTACTGCAGTACACAGAGTTGGTATTGAGTCTCAGGACTAGTACTTTGTTGATTGCTCCACCTAGTTCTAGCCAAGGAGACCAGAACAGGCTTGGGGGTCTTGAGAAGTCGTTGTTTGAGTGCTCTCCAGGAGTTGGTAGAGAGGAACGCCCTCCCATTGCTGTTGTAATCCAACTTTAAAGACAGGTTCCATTATCTTTTAATTTATGTGTTACAGTTTATATCTGTGTGTGAGCAATTAATGAATAATTATATGTTATGTTGTGTTGAAATCTCTTAGTTGTTTCAAGGCTGAATCTGTACTATGATGAAAGATAAATCCTACCTGTGTTTTTCCCCATCTGGAGTAATCCAAACCGTACTCTAGAACAGGTAGTGTGTTTAAATAAATGAAGTATGATAGGAATATAAATGAATAGAATATTTATGTTTTTAGAGTATTGAAATAGTTCCTATCAGTAGATAGTTGTCTTCTAGAAATTTTATTAATCTGTTTTGTAGAAATGTTATCATACTAGACTGTGTGTTTATAATATAAAAAATAAAAGGACAAGAATCTTTTATTTACTGATATTAGTTTGTTAAGTATATAATTCATTTCCTACACAGTATCTACTTCTATAAACTGTACATTTGTATTGAAGTAGAAGAACTAGTATTATCAGTTGAAAGTTATTATTTATGTTAAGAAAATATGTAAAAATAATACAGATAGCTTATCTTTTTCCTTTAGTGACAACTAATATTACTGCATCTATCTAAACTATATTTAAGAATATGATAAATGTTATAGTATTCCTTTCTTAGCTTTAATAGCTAAAGGACAACTGTACTGCCTTTACAAATTTACAAACTTAAACCTGACTGTGAAGCCAAAGCTTCGACTAAGTACTGTGCACAATAAAAATTGAATCTACCCTAGCAAGGGTTTGGATTAAAGTATTGTTCCAATAGTTTGTAAAAACATTTAAAAACAATAAAATAACTCGTGACGAGATGAGAGAGGGTTTTCCAAAACCCTGGGAAAGTGCAACGACCACCCTAACACTAACAGAGTGAGAATCCATATTTCAGACCACGGGGCTTACCCGAGTTTGAACCACAAGCCACGGCCTTTGCAAGGGCCGTATTTTCTTCCTTGTACAAACTTCATAGCAACAGGCACTTGTAGCAAAGCATCAAACCAATGTAAGTGAAACATTTACATGTTAAAAGCTTGAAAACAATCTTTATATACTTGAAATAAGAAAAATAAATTTCATTATGATAATTACCTGTCTATGGGAGAACATCGAACAGTTTCATGAGGCACTGTCACCTACAAGCAGTGAAGTTAGAAACCCAACAACCCTCAAGAACCTTATACAAATGGTGAGCCACGAGAACCAGAGAGGGAAACCGAAGCAGTCATTAAGCTACATAGGCTATGGAAGAAAGGATTCATAGGCATCGAGACAAGGGTAGCAGGAAAACACAACTCCACGTGTAGCAGAGAAAGAACCAACATTCAAAACCACACACCGGAGAATAGAAGCAGCGTAGAGTCAAGGCACAAGGCAACTGTAACCAGGAGAAATGACGACCGCCATTGGAGACAAACCAAGCAACCCTAGAGCCAACATAAATTGCGGGACAGAAATGATTTGATTAGATTTCCATAGCATTATCTATTTTCCAGGCGTGGATAGAAATCAACCACGTAGCAACAAATTTATCCATGCAGCGAGGGTCATGTCCTATAGTTCCTGTGTGGAAGAAATATTCCAATTATTTGATTATTTTAAGTGTGGAGTAAACCTTTGTCAACCCAATAATTCGTAAACCAAATCGTTAATCATTTGCACAATATTTTATATTAACATAATGACGAGTTTATCAACGTGGGGGTTACATTGACCAAGCTATAGTGTCAATTATAAATCTTAATATAAAACTCGGTTTGGATTATGCATTAATCCCTTTCCACCAATAACATTATATTGTTATACAATAACATCACCATAACAATATAATTGCTTGCATAACTATTCTCTAAGACATTGTTTTGATAAGATAGATATCATTTAATTTATGTCTAGTTTATAGATAAGGTCAAAGTTTAAGTCTTTAATCTAGATATAAAAGAGTTCATGCTAGCTATTAGATGACTATAGATTCTCTAGTAGCAAAGATAAACTATAGCTTATGCATAGTAAACCCTTTTGCATTAAGATTATTACAAGTCTAAACTTTATAAATAGCACCTTGTAATAATGCAAGGAAATATAAAGACTAGAATAAAATACGTTATAATAACAAACTATTGGTAGTTTGAATGTCTATTGAACAAATAGATTATGCATATCTATGAGATTTACATGAACTAATAACTTAAATAGCATCAAAGTTTTGAAGTAGTACAAAGATGAAGATAAGAATATTATCACGAAATTCTATCACATAGTTTAAGCGACAATACTTGGACAAAACATGGAGTATAACTCAACTTGTTTTTGTTTCTCATTCCGAATGTCTAGTGGACAGTGAGGTAATTTTAGAAGTAAACCTGATAACTGGAATAGGAATGACCCTATTAAATCCAAAAGTTTCTAGATCACAGAGTTAGTATCGGGAATAAAATAGCGGTAAACATAAGCTCATATAGAAGGGCATTATGGTCATAGTTATACAATCGAATGTTTCTACTGTCCAAGAGATAACAGGCTGTAAGTATCTTATAGAAAAAAAATAAGGGTCAATAAATACACAGGCAAGATAAGATACTATTGCATAAATACTAACAAAAACAATGTTTATAAATATTACAAATTACTTAGACTAAAGTAGAAATACTTGTAACTGAGATTCTAATGTTTAGAGTGGCAAATTTGATGCACTGTCGTTACTTACTTCCAAACTTATTTACTTGAAAAACTGATGAAAACCAAATGGTTTTACCTTACAGGAGTTGTCTAGAGTTTAGTAGCTTATTTTACTAAGCTTTTTAAATTGCAAACAAATACTGCTGACACTAAAAGATCTTTTAAAATATACTCGATCGATCATACCTGTAAACCTATAAGAAACAGTATTCATCTGCGTTAGCACGATTGCTAAGTAAGCCCCGGATTCAAAAGTAGATTCCACCTACTGACATAAAAGAACTAACCAGTAAACTAAAGCAAACAACACGCAAAAAGATTTTATTCTTGCTACAAAAAATAAACTGTTAAGTTATTTTAGAATTTAATGAAACTAATTACTTGACTGTTTCCTTTATGCCAACTGTTAGCTGTTAGTAAACCGTAGGTTTTAGTATTTATTGTTATCTGAAAATTTTAAATTTTTGTAAAAATTTGGGGTTTTGACATGTGGTAGCAGAGCACAAGGTTCAAACACTAGGCCTTGATGTAGCCCAACTAACTTTCATAAAAACAGTAAATTAAATTATTATGCTAACGTATTTTATTTTTAAAATGTTATTCAACAGATAATTGTCTTTTTCTGAAGTTTAACAGGCAGGTATGGAAAGGCTGGAAGAGTATGCATAGGAGGAGTCTCCAGCTACAGAAATAGGAAATTTACCCAGAGATCCTATACTAGAGGATGTCACTACAAATTCCTCAGAGCTGTTACATATTGTAAAAGATTTGAAAACTGAAATGGGGTCTGTAAAGAGAGAGAATGAAAAGATTCTGAGGGTTCAAGAAGAGCTGAATCAGGTCCTAATGGAAAAGTTTCAAACTAAGGGTAGGGGTAGGAAGGTAGAATCTGAAGATGCCAGTCATCAATGAAAATTTAAAAAGATGAAGCATACAAAAAATGGAAGTAGTTCGTCGTCTGAAGTGTTTGGTGAATGACAAAGTTACCATACTACTAGTGACAGTAGTGATGATAATCTGTATGTCAAAAAGAGAAAATACAAACCTTATGAGGAAATTTCAGGGGAATTCAAAAAGATAAAACCGCCAACTTTTAATGGAGAGATTGAGAAGGGGGAGGAAGCTGATTCCTGGTTTTCTAGGATGAAGAAGTACTTCCAAATATATAATTATTCTAACCAGTTAAAGGCTAGGATGGCTATATATAACCTCTAAGGAAAGGCTGATATTTGGTGCTAGGACTTGAAGAGAGTTAAGGGTATAAAAGAGAAAGAAGTTAACTGGAGTACCTTTAAGTGGTATTTTAAAAATAAATTCATGTCTGAGCAGTATTATGAGGAAAGAGCTAAGGAGTTTTATGAACTGAAGTTAGGTTCAATGACAATGAAGGATCTCAACAGCAAGTTCTTAAGTCTACTTAGGTATGTAGCCTACCTTGTAGATGAGAAACCAAAAGTACAATGATTCCTTAGCTGTCTACTGTATCATATTAAAGATAGAATTGAATATGATAACCCAAGGACCTTGGAGGAAGCTATGAGGAAGCCTAACTTTTGTTTTGAGCAGAATTGCAAGAAAGAAAGCTTGGCCAACTAGAAAGCTAAGAAAAATAATAATCAGTCTAAATTTAAGAAGAAGGATTTTGTGCCTAACAGAAATTTCAAGAATAATAAGGCAAAAAACTATTCTAATAACAAGAATTTCCAAGGAAATAGAAATAGTACACCCAACAATCAGAACAATTTTAAGGGTAAGGAAACTGAAAATAATCATGGAAACTTTACCAAGAATTTTGAGCGTAAAGAGCCTGTCAAGTGCTGGGAATGTAATGGCCCACACTATGCTTCAGTCTGTCCAAATCGAAAGAAGACTGTTAGCAACATTCATACTATACAAGAAGAGATGACCGTTGGGGAACTAGCAAGGAGCATGCCCATAATCAATGCAGCCTTGGAGAATTGACAAGCTGAATATCATACTTCCATGGTGGAAGTAGAAGGTATGATTAATCATACCCTTGTAACTATTTTAATTGATCTAGGAGCTAGTCTCAGTTATATTGCACCTCAGATAGTGGAAAAATGTAAGTTATCTGTCAATAAGTTTGAGAATTCATGGTTAGTTTAGTTAGCCACTGGGGCTAAAATAAAAGTAACTTGTTTTGTGAAAGAATGTGCTTTACTTATGGATACATTTGAAACTGTTGTTAAACTTAATGTTTTTCCACTTGGCTCATATGATTTGCTGATTGGTATGGACTGGTTAGAACAACATAGAGTAATTTGAAACTGTTACGATAAAACTTTCACATGCTTAAATAGTGATGAACAACCAGTAAATGTTAAGGGTATTCCTAGAAAAACTATGGTAAGGAAGATTTCTGCTTTACAACTCAAAAGAGCTGTTAGAAAAGGATGTAAAGCTTACGTAGTAACAATTACAGATGAGGAAAGTAAAATTAAAACAGATAAGTTAAAAATAGAAGACATCCCTGTTTTAAAAGAATATGTTGATGTATTACCAGAAGAAATTCTGGGATTACCTTCGAAAAGGGAATTGGATTTCACCATTGAGCTGGTACCAGGTGCAGTACCTAGCTCAAAGGCCCCTTATCAAATGAACATATTGGAACTTAATGAGTTAAAATCGCAATTAAAATAGTTAATTGATAAAAAGTATATTCAACCAAGTGTGTCTCCCTGGGGGGCACCTGTCATCTTTGTTAAAAAGAAATATGGAACTATGTGATTATGCATAGACTACCATCGGCTAAACAAGATGACTATCAAAAATTGATATCCATTGCCCCGCATAGATGTTCTGTTTGATCAACTACGTGGAGCCATGGTGTTTTTGAAGATAGATTTAAGGTCAGTATATCATCAAGTGAGGATTAAATATGAAGACATCTTCAAGACAGCCTTTAGAACAAGATATGGTCATTACGAATTTGTTGTAATGCCATTCGGGCTTACTAACGCCCCAGTTTTCTTCATGTGTTTAATGAACAACATAATGCATAAGTGTTTAGATAAATTTGTGGTCATGTTTATCGACGACATTCTAATCTATTCAAAAAATGAAGAAGAACATAAAGAACATCTAAAAATTGTTTTGCAAGAGTTGCGAGAACATCAACTCTTCACAAAGTTTAGTAAGTGTGACTTCTTCAAGGATAAGATTCAGTATTTAGGTCACGTAGTGACCAAGGAAGGAATTTCTGTAGATCCTGAAAAGATACCGGCAATCGAAGATTGGTTGGTTCCTAAAGATGTGACGGATGTTAGATCTTGCATGGGCATTACCGATTACTATCAGAGGTTCATTGAAGGCTTTTCGAGGATAGAAAATCCGATAACTTCCTTGCAAAAGAAATGAAAGAAGTTTGACTAGAACCAGAAATGTGAGGAAAGCTTTAAGAAGTTAAAAACTTTATTAACCAGCGTACCTATTTTAAGAATAGAAAATCCTAATAAAGAGTTTGTAGTATGCACTGATCCCTGTAATGAAGGCTTAGGCATTTTTCTGACTCAAGAAAGGAATGTTATTGCCTATGAGTCTAGAAAGTTAAAAGTTCATAAAAAGAATTACACAACATATGATCTAGAACTAACAGCTGTAATACATGCCTTAAAGATGTGGTGACATCACCTAATTGGCAGAAAATTTGTTTTAATGACTGATAATAAAGGATTGAAATATCTTTTAGATCAGCCTAATTTAAATGCTAGACAAGCTATGTGGTTAGCTTTCTTAAGCGAGTATGATTTTGAAATCCAACATATAAAAGGTAAAGAAAATAAAGTTGCTGATGCATTAAGTAGGAATGAAAGGCTGAATTTTGCAATAGCAATCAGTACTTACGTTTCAGTCTTAGATGAACAGCTTAAAGAAGGAGTAAAACAAGATGAAATTTATCAGAAATTGCAAGCTAAAGCTAAGGAAAACCCCATAGAAAACTTAATAAAAGGTTACAGTTTAAATGAAAAAGAATTTTTACTGTATAAAGATAAATTGTATGTACCTAACATACCTAAGGTTAAGCTGTTAATTCTGGATGAAATCCATAAAACACCATGTTCAGGTCATCCAGGTTATCAAAAGACTATAACCATGCTAAGAAAAGAGTATTTTTGGCCAAATATGAAAACTGAAGTAGCTGAATATATTGCAAGGTGTTTAGAATGTCAACATGTAAAAACTGAACACCAGCACCGAGCTGGTTTGCTACAGCCTTTACCTATCCCTAGCTAGAAATGGGAAGTGATTAGTCTAGATTTTATTACTGGATTGCCTAGAAATCAAAATCAGAATGACTCTATTATGGTAGTGGTTGATAAGTTAAGCAAGGAAGCTAATTTTATACCTGTTAAAACTACTTACAAGGCTGCCAATATAGCTGATATTTTTCTATAGCATATTTTTCGATTACATGGAGTACCAAAAGTCATAATCTCAGACAGTGATCCTAAGTTTACAGGGAACTTTTGGAAGTCCTTGTTTAAAGGATAAAAGACAACATTGAATTTCAGTACTTCTTTCCATCCTCAAACAGATGGACAAATTAAAAGGGTAAATCAGATACTGGAAGATTTATTGAGAACGTATGTGAAGGATCAGCTAGGTAAGTGGGAGGACTATTTACATCTAGTAGAATTTGTGTATAATAATAATTATCAGACATCACCTAGATTCTATCCATTTGAAATTTTATACGAACGAAAATGTAATACTCCTGTCTCTTGGAGTAATCCAGTATATAGATTGGTATTAGGTCCAGAATTGTTGAAAGAAATGGAAGAAATTGTGAAACAAGTGCAGGGAAATCTGAAAGTGGCACAGGATCGACAGAAAAGTCAAGCAGACTTGAAAAGAACTCCAAAGGAGTTTCAGGTAGGTGAACATGTGTTCATCAAGGTAAGGCCCAAAAAGAGCTCTCTAAGACTAGGGAGTTGTGCAAAATTGGCACCTCGTTACTGTGGTCCATTTGAAATTATATCTAGGATTGGTCAAGTAGCTTATCAATTAGCATTACCACCTAACTTAAGAGTACATAATGTTTTTCACATTTCTGTTTTAAAGAAATATGTTCATGATGCTACTCATGTGGTTAATTGGAATGTTGTACACGTGGAACAAGAAGGAGAATTTCTGGTGGAACCGGACTGTATCCTCGAGAGGAGGGAAATTACACTTTGGAACTGCACCATTGGACAGGTGAAGGTGTAATGGAAGCATCTTAGTCCTGAGGAAGCCACCTGGGAATAGGAAAGTAAAATGTGAGATGCATATCTAATTCTGTTCCAGGGGACTTCGAAGGATGAAGAATAAATAAGATCGAGGACGATGTTATATTCTAAGGGGGTGTGTATGTCACATGCCCCAATTTTGTAAAATCATGTTATCTTATTTTTATTTGATTCCAAGACATTATGTTAAATTTAATGCTAAGTTGAAACTGATGACTCAGCAGAGTCAAAAGATATGGAATGTAATTCTGAATATTTTATTTTTAAATAAATAAAAGTGGAGACAACAGCTTGGGAGAGCTGTTAAAAAGAGTGTTACTGGTCAATTTGGTGGAGGGAACTAGGTGGAGAGCAAAAAGACAAGTGAAAACATCCTCAAACACTTCCTATGTTGCAGGTGGAAACCTCCCTACATTTGGGGTCATGATCCCCCAAGAAAGTGGGATCAGAGAAGGTGGCTTAATTAATGACAACTAACCCAAAAAGACCTAGGAAATCTTAATAAAAAGTGCCCAATGCAGAGAGCTGAGGCTGCTCATTCCAGGAGAAGAATCATTCAAGTGAATGCACTTCAAGGAATTCATTGGGAAAGGGAAATTTGAAGGAAGGTGTTTGAGGGGTAAATTGCAGGAAGTTGATCTAGTGCAGCTTTGTAGCTGAAAGATCTTACTGCAGTACGCAGAGTCGGTATTGAGTCTCAGGACTAGTACTTTGTTGATTGCTCCACCTAGTTCCAGCCAAGGAGACTAGAACATGCTCGAGGGTCATGAGAAGTTGCTATTTGAGCGCTCTCTAGGAGTTGGTAGGGAGGAACAACCTCCCATTACTGTTGTCATCCAACTTTAAAGACAGGTTCCATTATCTTTTAATTTCTGTGTTATAGTTTATATATATGTGTGAGCAATTAATGAATAATTATATGTTGTGTTGTGTTGAAATCTCTTAGTTGTTTCAAAGCTGAATCTGTACTGTGATGAAAGATAAATCCTACCTGTGTTTTTCCCCATCTGGAGTAATCCAGACCGCACTCTAGCACAGGTAGTGTGTTTAAATAAATGAAGTATGATAGGAATATATATGAATAGAATATTTACGTTTTCAGAGTATTGAAATAGTTCCTATCAGTATATAGTTCTTTTCTAGAAATTTTATTAATCTGTTTTGTAGAAATGTTATCAGAACTAGACTGTGTGTTTATAATATCAAAAAAAAAAGACAAGAATCTTTTATTTACTGACAGTAGTTTGTTAAGTATATAATTCATTTCCTACACAGTATCTACTTCTATAAATTGTACATTTGTATTGAAGTAGAAGAACTAGTATTATCAGTTGAAAGTTATTATTTATGTTAAGAAAAGATGTAAAAATAATACAGATAGCTTATCTTTTTCCTTTAGTGACAACTAATCTTCCTACATCTATTTGAACTATAGTTAAGAATATGATAAATGTTACAATATTCCTTTCTTAGCTTTAATAGCTAAAGGATAGTAGTAACTTAGGTTTAAGTTAATATTATAATAAACTATCCTTATACTTAGACAGACAGTATAAATGTAAAGAATACTGACAGGTAAGAAAGTTCTTGTATTCTTCCAGTAAGTCTACAGAAACAGTTGTATTAAATAACACAAATATTACAGACTGCTCTTAGTCATAATTATTATACAAATAAAAACCAACATAAACTTAAGAAGAGATATTTTACATAGATAATAATATTATAAATACAAATAATATTATTATTACCATTAAATAGTGATGTTTATAAACTATTAATTCATAAAAATAAACTGAAGAAAACTGTGTAACTGTAATTAATTTTACAAGATAATAACACAGGAAATGATACTCTATCAAAGTTAAAAGGGAATAAACCCTAGCTCATATTCAAAGCGTAAAATATAAGCATTTTTAAATACTGTAGTAACATAGGTTACACATAGGGTAGTTCTTTTCAAACTATTAACTAAAATGTTATGCACAAAAATAAACTACAATATTGATTAAACTTGTATAAATGTATTTATAAGAGAAACAATGCTTTTCTTTTAATAACAACATACATCGACAGAAATAAATGTCAGGGTTAAAACCCTTAAAACTATTACATTACGAGTATTAAAAATTTAACCAAATTTAAAGCAATTATGTAACCATCATTAACCAGTCTAATAATCTACTCACAGTCCTTTAAGGACAAATAGAATAAAATAGAAAAACAACGTAATTATTATCATAAGATTAGTATAAATCAAACAAGGGTTTTTACAGGTCAAACCCTAACCCATGACTTCCATCAAAACAAACAAGATTTAAGTTACGGAAGTAAGTATCATCCTTAAAATTTAAATTATAAAACCCTTACAAAATACTCAACTGAGTTTTAACACTTCATCATATTCAGGAAGGGTAAAAACCCTAAAATTACAAAGAGTATGGAATAAACTCCCAGTAACCAAAACAAGTTTACAAATGTACTGCCTTTACAAATTTACAAACTTAAACCCGACTGTGAAGCCAAAGCTTCGACTAAGTACTGTGCACAATACAAATCGAATCTACCCTAGCAAGGGTTTGGATTTAAGTATTGTTGATGTATTTGTAACTTCGAAATGTATTCATCTATGTATCCTATGTATTGTAACCCAATGTTCATTTCGGGGTGTATCTATAATGTAATTGAGACATATTGTCATGCCCCGATGTTTCGATCAGGAGGATCAATAATGTAAACAAGTCATGTCAAGTCATAGTGAGTAACCCTCCGATTGTCTAAGTGTTAAAGTCCCCGCAGTTCCGGAGCACTAGGGTTATTAGACTCTCCTAGTAGAGGTCACCCCTAGTAGGGTGTTAGTCATGTCGAGATTAGTATAAATAGAGAACTGGAGTCTCTATTTATCAAACAAGTCATACACACTCAAGTGTAGCACATAGTTGAGGAAGGAGAAGACACTGGGGCTAGATAAGAAGAAGATTACCGCTGTTAGGAGATCACTTACTGTTTTGGTGCTGATTCTATCTCTGAGGAAGTTGCAGGGTTTTCTCCTTTATGGTTTCCCCGAGGAAAAACACTACGTTCATTGTCTCTTGTGTTTGATTGCTGTACTTGTTATTCTCTTAGTTAAAGATCCTAATAATGCTAGATTAATGTTGAAAAACAAACAAGTATTGTCCCAATAGCCTGTAAAAACATTTAAAAACAATAACATAACTCGTGACGAGATGAGAGAGGGTTTTCCAAAACCCTGGGAAAGTCCAATGACCACCCTAACACTAACAGAGTGAGAATCCATCTTTCAGACCATGGGGCTTACTCGAGTTTGAACCACAAGCCACGACCTTTCTAAGGGCTATCTTTTCTTCCTTGTACAAGCTTCACACTGGCGGGCACCTGCAGCAAAGCATCAAACCACTATTAGTGAAACATTTACTTGTTAAAAGCTTGAAAACAATCTTTATATACTTGCAGTAAGCAAAAGAAATTTCATTATGATAATTACCTGTCTATGGGAGAACATTGAAAAGTTTCACGAGGCACTATCACCTACAAGCGGTGCAGTTAGAAACCCAACATCCTCAAGAACCTTACACAAATGGCGAGCCACGAGAACCAGAGAAGGAAACCGAAGCAGTCATTAAGCTACACAGGCTATGGAAGAAAGGTTTCACAGGCAACGAGACAAGGGTAGCAGGAAAAGACAACTCCATGTGTTGCACAGAAAGAACCAGTATTCAAAACCACACACTAGAGAATGGAAGCAACGCAGAGACAAGGCACAAGGCAACTGTAACCAAGAGAAACAAAGGCCGCCATTGGAGACCAACCAAGTAACCCTAGAGCCAACGTAAAATGTAGGACATAAATGATTTGATTAGGTTTCCATAGCATTATATATTTTCTAGGCGTGGACAAAAATCAACCATGTAGCAAAAAATTTATCCATGCAGCGAGGGTTGTGTCCTATAGTTCCTGCGTGGAAGAAATATTCCAATTATTTGATTATTTTAAGCGTGGAGTAAACCTTTGTCAACCCAATAATTCGTAAACCAAATCGTTAATCATTTGCACAATGTTTCATATTAACATAATGACGAGTTTATCAACGTGGGGGTTACGTTGACCAAGCTATAGTGCAATTATAAATCTTAATATAAAACTTGATTTGGATTATGCATTAATCCCTTTCCACCAATAACATTATATTGTTATACAATAACATCACCATAACGATATAATTGATTGCATAACTATTCTCTAAAACATTGTTTTGATAAGATAGATATCATTTAATTTATGTCGAGTTTATAGATAAGGTCAAAGTTTAAGTCTTTAATCTAGATATAAAAGAGTTCATGCTAGCTATTAGATGACTATAGATTCTCTAGTAGCAAAGATAAACTATAGCTTATGCATAGTAAACCCTTTTGCATTAAGATTATTACAAGTCTAATCTTTATAAATAGCACCTTGTAATAATGCAAGGAAATATAAATACTAGAATAAAATACGTTATATTAACAAACTATTGGTAGTTTGATGTCTATTGAACAAATAGATTATGCATATCTATGAGATTTACATGAACTAATAACTTATATAGCATCAAAGTTTTGAAGTAGTACAAAGCTGAAGATAAGAATATTATCACGAAATTCTATCACATAGTTTAAGCGACAATACTTGGATAAAACATGGAGTATAACTCAACTTGGTTTTTTTTCTCGTTCCGAATGTCTAGTGGACAGTGATGTAATTTTAGAAGTAAACCTGATAACTGGAATAGGAATTAAATCCAAAAGTTATTAGATCACAGAGTTAGTCTTGGGAATAAAATAGCGGTAAACATAAGCTCATATAGAAAGGCATGATGGTCATAGTTATACAATCGAAGGTTTTTACTGTCCAAGAGATAACAGGCTATAAGTATCTTATAGAAACAAAATAAGGGTCCATAAATACACAGGCAAGATAAGATACTATTGCATAAATATTGACAAAAACAATGTTTATAAATATTACAAATTACTTAGACTAAAGTAGAAATACTTGTAACTGAGATTCTAATGTTTAGAGTCACAAATTTGATGTACTGTCATTACTTACTTCCGAACTTATTTACTTGAAAAACTGATGAAAACCAAATGGTTTTACCTTACAAGAGCTGTCTAGAGTTTAGCAGCTTATTTTACTAAGCCTTTTAAATTGTAAACAAATCTTGCTGACATTAAAATATCTTTTAAAATATACTCGATCGATCATACCTGTAAACCTGTAAGAAACAGTATTCTTCTACGTTAGCACGATTGCTAAGTAAGCCCCAGATTCAAAAGTAGATTCCACCTACTGACATAAAAGAACTAATCAGTAAATTGAAGCAAACAACACGCAAAAAGATTTTATTCTTGCTACAAAAAATAAACTGCTAAGTTATTTTAGAATTTAGTGAAACTAATTACTTAACTGTTTCCTTTATGCCAAATGTTAGCTGTTAGTAAACCGCAGGTTTTAGCATTTATTGTTATCTCAAAATTTTAATTTTTTGTGAAAATTTGCGGTTTTGACATGTGGTATCAGAGCACAAGGTTCAAACACTAGGCCTTGATGCAGCCCAACTAACTTTCATAAAAACAGTACATTAAATTATTATGCTAACGTATTTTATTTTTAAAATGTTATTCAACAGAGAATTGCCCTTTTCTGAAGTTTAACAGGCAGGTATGGAAAGGTTGGAAGAGTATGCACAGGAGGAGTCTCCAGCTATAGAAATAGGAAATTTAACTAGAGATCCTATACCAAAGGACGTCACTACAAATTCCTCAGAGCTGTTACAGACTGTAAAAGATTTGAAAACTGAAATGGAGTCTGTAAAGAGAGAGAATGAAAGGATTCTGAGGGCTCAAGAAGAGCTGAATCAAGTCCTAATGGAAAAGTTTCAAACTAAGGGTAGGGGTAGGAAGGCAGAATCTGAAGATGCCAGTCATCAACGAAAATTTAAAAATATGAAGCATACAAAAACTGGAAGTAGTTTGTCGTCTGAAGTGTTTGGTGAACGACAAATTTACCATAATACTAGTGACAGTAGTGATGATGATCTGTATGTCAAGAAGAGAAAATACTAACCTTATGAGGAAATTTCAGGGAATTCAAAAATATAAAACCGCCAAATTTTAATGGAGAGACGGAGAATGGGGAGGAAGATGAGTCCTCGTTGTCTGGGATGAAGAAGTACTTCCAAATATATAATTATTCTAACCAGTTAAAGGATAGGATGGCGATATATTACCTCTCAAGAAAGGCTGATATTTGGTGGCAAGACTTGAAGAGAGTTAAGGGTATACAAGAGAAAGAAGTTAACTGGATTACCTTTAAGCGGTATTTTAAAAAGAAATTCATGTCTGCGCAGTATTACGAGGAAAGAGCTAAGGAGTTTTAGGAATTGAATTTAGGTTCGATGACAATGAAGGATCTGAACATCAAGTTCTTAAGTCTACTTAGGTATGTACCCTACCTTGTAGATGAGAAACCAAAAGTACAGCGATTCCTTAGCTGTCTACTGTATCATATTAAAGATATAATTGAATATGATAACCCAAGGACCTTGGAGGAAGCTATGAGGAAGGATAACTTTTGTTTTGAGTAGAATCAGAAGAAAGAAAGCTTGGCCAACTGGAAAGCTAAGAAAAATAATAATTAGTCTAAATTTAAAAAGAAGGATTTTGTGCCTAACAGAAATTTCAAGAATAATAAGGCCAAAAACTATTCTAATAACAAGAATTTCCAAGGAAATAGGAATAGTACACCCAACAATCAGAACAATTTTAAGGGTAAGGAAACTACAAATAATCATGGAAACTTTACCAAGAATTTTGAGCGCAAAGAGCCTGTCAAGTGGTGGGAATGTAATGGCCCACACTACGCTTCAGTCTGTCCAACCCGGAAGAAGACTGTTAGCAACATTCATACTATATAGGAAGAGATGACCCTTGGGGAACTAGCAAGGAGCATGCCCAGAATCGACACAGCCTTGGAGAACCGACAAGATGAATATCAGACTTCCATGGTGGAAGTAGAAGGTATGACTAATCAGACCCCTGTAACTATTTTAATTGATCCAGGAGCTAGTCTCAGTTATATTGCACCTCAGATAGTGGAAAAATGTAAGTTATATGTCAATAGGTTTGAGAATTGATCGTTAGTTCAGTTAGCCACTGGGGCTAAAAGAAAAGTAACTTGTTTTGTGAAAGAATGTGCTTTACTTATGGATAAATTTGAAATTGTTGTTAAACTTAATGTTTTGCCACTTGGTTCATATGATTTGCTGATTGGTATGGACTGGTTAGAACATCATAGAGTAATTTGAAACTATTACGATAAAAATTTCACATGCTTAAATAGTGATGAACAACCAGTAAATGTTAAGGGTATTCCTAGAAAAACTATGGTAAGGTTGATTTTTGCTTTACAACTTAAAAGAGCTGTTAGAAAAGGATGTAAAGCTTACGTAGTAACAATTATAGTTGAGGAAAGTAAAATTAAAACAAATAAGTTAAAAATAGAAGACATTCCTGTTTTAAAAGAATATGTTGATGTATTCCCAGAAGAAATTCTGGGATTACCTCCGAAAAGGGAATTGGATTTCACCATTGAGCTGGTACCAGGTGCAGTACCTAGCTCAAAGGCCCCTTATAGAATGGAAATATTGGAACTTAATGAGTTAAAATCACAATTAAAAGAGTTAATTGATAAAAAGTATATTCGACCAAGTGTGTCTCCCTGGGGGCCACCTGTCATCTTTGTTAAAAAGAAAGACGAAACTATGCGATTATGCATAGACTACCGTTAGCTAAACAAGATGACTATCAAAAATCGATATCCGTTGCCCCGCATAGATGATCTGTTTGATCAACTACATGGAGCCATGGTGTTTTCGAAAATAGATTTAAGGTCAGGATATCATCAAGTGAGGATTAAATATGAAGACTTCTTCAAGACATCCTTTAGAACAAGATATGGTCATTACGAATTTGTCGTAATGCCATTCAGGCTTACTAACGCCCCAACTGTCTTCATGTGTTTAATGAACAACATAATGCATAAGTATTTAGACAAGTTTGTGGTCATGTTTATTGACGACATTCTAATCTATTCAAAAAATGAAGAAGAACATAAAGAACATCTAAAAATTGTTTTGCAAGAGTTGCGAGAACATCAACTTTTCGCAAAGTTTAGTAAGTGTGACTTCTTCAAGGATAAGATTAAGTATTTAGGTCACGTAGTGACCAAGGAAGGAATTTCCATAGATCCTGAAAAGATATGGGCAATCGAAGATTGGTAGGTTCCTAAATATGTGACAGATGTTTGATCTTTCATGGGCATTACCAGTTACTATCGAAGGTTCATTGAAGGCTTTTCGAGGATAGGAAATCCAATAAATTCCTTGCAAAAGAAATGAAAGAAGTTCGTCTGGAACCAGAAATGTGAAGAAAGATTTAAGAAGTTAAAAACTTTATTAACTAGCGTACCTATTTTAAGAATAACAGATCCTAATAAAGAGTTTGTAGTATGCACTGATGCCTATAATGAAGGCTTAGGCGGTGTTCTGACTCAAGAATGGCATGTTATTGCCTATGAGTCTATAAAGTTAAAAGTTCACGAAAAAAATTACGCAACATATGATCTGGAACTAGCAGCTATAATACAAGCCTTAAAGATGTGGCGACATCACCTAATTGGCAGAAAATTTGTTTTAATGACTGATAATAAAGGATTGAAATATCTTTTAGATTGAAACCTAATTTAAATTGTAGACAAGCTAGGTGGTTAGCTTTCTTAAGCGAGTATGATTTTGAAATCCAGGATATAAAAGGTAAATAAAATAAAGTTGCTGATGCATTAAGTAGGAACGCAAGGCTGAATTTTGCAACAGCAATCAACACTTACGTTTCAGACTTAGATGAACAACTTAAAGAAAGAGTAAAACAAGATGAAATTTATCAGAAATTGCAAGCTAAAACTAAGGAAAACCCCACATAAAACTTAATAAAAGGTTATAGTTTAAATGAAAAAGAATTTTTACTGTATAAAGATAAACTGTATGTACCTAATGTACCTAAGGTTAAGCTGTTAATTCTAGATGAAATCCATAAAACACCATATTCAGGTCATCCAGGTTATCAAAAGACTATAACCATGCTACGAAAAGAGTATTTTTGGCCAAATATGAAAACTGAAGTAGCTAAATATCAATATAGACTCCTTTTAGGATGATCGAGAGTGGAGCATGAGCCTCTAATTCCCACAACCGTAAAGGTCCCCGCAAAATGTTGATGCATTTCTAAAAAGGTTCAATATCAATATCAATTGTTAATATCCAAAGAAAATTGGTACAATATCAATTGCTAATATTCGAAACTTTAATTTAACAAATCCTAATTTACCTGGGATTCATTTTCTGACAATATTTCTAAATCATGGCAATTGCAGAACCTTTAAGATAGAGAAGAGTGGGGACAGTCCTTCCAACGTAGCCATATGATATTTGGACACTGCACGTTTGTCAAAATACGTTCCAAGAGAACATATTCAGCCCTGTCATCGTACCCCGTCCCTTGCAATTTGACAAAAGTGCAGTGTCCAAAGGTATGATGATGGGGTATGCATTTTGACAAAGGTACGAATGCTGAAAATGATATTCATACAATGATGGGGTACACATTTTGACAAAGGTGTAGCATCCAAATATCCGTTCTGAGAATATGTTGTGACAATATACCTTTGTCAATCCGTTGCAACCCCGTCATAGTATGAATATCATTGTCATCATCGTCATCAATGAAAATATCATTCTAATGCCTCAACATAGTTATTACATGCCCGCAGCCCACCCATTCGCAATGATATTACCTACCCATTGTGGCAACAGTTATTACCTGCTCATTCTGGAAACCATGATAACCATTGGTATGCATTCATTATTATAAAAATGATTGAAAAAATTAAAAAATTAAAAATAAATATTGAAGAATTCACAGGATTGAAGCATTTTGCACCTACCAATGATTGCTACAACAAAGGCTCAACCGGGTGTTCTTGGTCCAACACCAAAGACACGTCGCAACCTTGGCTCTTCAACAACTCTTCCCAGATCTATCTTTAAGGTGGGCCTGAATTTGTATACTAGCAACAATCATATTAATAAGATTAATATGTTTGGAATATAAAGAGAGGCATATATTTGATACATTGATAATGTTTTTTCGTTAAAAATGTGTTAATTACTTGTATCTAAGAGTTAATCTAATATAACAACCACTTAAATTGTTATTGTTAATCTCATAGTTGAAGTTAAGATCATGCTTGTATCATCATTGGAGTTAATATAATAGTTGTATCTAATAGTTAAATAAAAATTTATTGGAGTTAATATAACAACTCCCACTTATCTTGACTCCTAGCTTCCAAATGGAGTTCGACCAATCCTTATGCATATTAACTGCAAGACCGAGTTAGAATCTTACATGAGTTGCACATTACCATGCCTCTAAGTGAAACTATCACATGATTTCAAAGGAATTTATTAGGAGCTTAGATTTTTATTAGGAGTTTGGCTCTCATACAAACTGCACATTACTTCAACTCCCAATTGTAAAATGTAGTTTGACTAAACCTTCTGCACATTAACTCGACTTCTAGCTGCTAGATGGAGTTCCATTGTCACATCAACTACACATTACCATGCCATTAAGCTCACTTATCACATGAGCTATTTTGTATTTTGTATTTATTTTTTCCAACTACCACAAAGTGCAGGACGCCCATAATTGTTAATTATGAATTTTGGAGGATGCCCATAGAATCAATATGGGTAGTACACTTGTGTAATCATTGTTGACCATAGATGAAAAAGCATAGATGGTAGTCTACCACAAAATTCTAAGATATATATGCGTTTTGGGGTAATAAAGTGTTGTTTAAAAATGAGGTCTTTACTTATGTATATGCATTGATGGCACCCAACATGTAGCTACGAATTTGAAGGAATTTTTTTATTAAGTAACTACCATGTAAAGAAACCATAGTCCAATACAAAATTGGGCACAAACATGTTATGCCTCCAAAACTAGCATTCATATAATGTGAAACACCTTACACAATGTCTAACAATATTGATCAAGCATGTACCCAAAAAAATCTATAGATTCCATAGTTATCAATGGATTTTTTATACATTGTGATCACTTTAAACTTTACATGTCTTACAGACTTAAATGAAAGAAGGTGTTCTTGGGTCTAGAATTCAATATATAAGATTTTAAGCTTGATATATACTATTTGGAATGTATAGCTCTAGCGTGGAATATAAGAAGTATACAGGAAAGCTCCAACTGCAAACTTTAGGGTGATGATAAACACTTAAACATATGAAAATAATCACTTGTAATAAGGAATTAAAAATTCTACACTATGATATAATGATTCTATATATTATGCTATCCACATAGATTAAATGATAATGTTGAGTATTTGGGTAGCTTAGGTTTTTCTGTGTATGACTCAGACAAGCGCAACCACCATTCATCAATTGTTGCAAGCTATATTTTGAAACAGAATAAAAATAGTTCGATGCCACAGCTGACGAATATGGAGCCGTTGACATAGAAATATCACAAACAATTCATTGATTCACAAAACTATCATAAACACTTTGTTGTTTCACATAAATATCACAAACGCTTCATTGAGGTTACCTAGTATACCTATATCATATATAGGGGACATTGAAAGAAAACATGGCATTGATCTCTATTGGTACAATGACTTCCTCTTGGTCCTTCTTTGTTCTCTATACATAAGAGAAAAATAACTAAATAGTTAATGTATGTATTAACAACATTATTTCCAATTTTTTACAGCTGATTAATATATATTAATTAGAGAACAAAAAAATATTCCAAGCTAGAGCTAACATTCATATCCAAAGAAACAAACAACTTTAAATTTGACATCATGAAGGCACTTAATTCCACCAATATTTTTATAATCAATGGTATTCCAGTATTATACCCAAAATATGTGTCAGAGAGGAATCAAAAGAAAACAAAATACTCCAAAGATGGATTGGAAAAACATAACTGTAAATTCCAGAAACTGCGACCAAGAACACACTCCAAACATGGCGAGGGAAATTGATTAAACCTTTGCCCTATCAGTCTGAAAATGGGCGAATATGAATAATTTTTTGATGTTAGGTTTGAATAATTTATATCCAAAAGATATGAAACCTTGTTGAGGAAGGATATCCATGGCATATTTATATAATAAAAACTATTTGTGACATTAGGAGTTTGGAGGATTTTATTAGGAGTTCGAACGGATTTTAAGGAATTTTTTTATTAAGTAAATGCCATGTAGAGAATCCATAGTCCAATACAAATGGTCGAAAAACATGTTATGCCTCAAAAATTAGCATTCATATAATCTGAAACACCTTACACAATGTCTGTGAATATTGATCAAGCATGTACCAAAAAAATCAATAGATTCCATATTTATCAATGAATTTTTTATACATTGTGATCAATTTAAACTTTACATGTCTTACATACTTAAATGAAACAAGGTGTTCTTGGTTCTAGAATTCAATTTATAAGATTCTAAGCTTAGTATATACTATTTGGAATATATAGCTCTAGCGTGGATCATAAGAAGTATACATGAAAGCTCCAACTGCAAACTTTAGGGTGATGATAAACACTTAAACATATGAAAACAATCACTTGTAATAAGGAATTAAAAATTATTAAAAATTCTACACTATGATAAATGATGCTATATATTATGCTATCCACGTAGATTAAATGACAATGTTGACTATTTGGGTAGCTTAGGGTTTTCTGTGTAAGAATAAAAAAAGCGCAACCACCATTCATTGATTGTTGCAAGCTATATTTTGAAACAAAATCAAAACAGTTCGATGCCAGAGTTAACGAACATGGAGCCGTTGACATAGAAATATCACAAACACTTCATTGATTCACAAAACTATCATAAACACTTCATTGATTCACATAAATATCACAAATGCTTCATTGAGATTACCTATTATACCTAAATAATGTATAGGGGATATTGAAAACAAACTTGGCATTGCTCTCTGTTGGTACATCGACTTCCTCTTGGTCCTGCTTTGTTTTCTATACATAAGAGAAAAAGGAAAATAAATTGGAAATGTATGTATTAACAACATTATTTCCAATTTTTTAAAGCTTATTAATATATATTAATTAGGGAACAAAAAAAATTATTCCAAGCTAGAGCTAACATTCATATCCAAAGAAACAAAAAATTTCATATTTGACATCGTGAAGGCACTTAACTACACCAGTATTTTTATAATCAATGTTTTTCCAGTATTATACTCAAAAGATGTGTGAGAGAGGAATTAAAAGACAACAAAATACTCCAAAGATGGATTCTAAAGGCGTAACTGTAAATTCTAGAAACTGGGACCGAGAACACACTCGAAAGATGGCCACGAAAATTTATTAAACCTTTTCCCTATTAGTCTGAAAATGGGCGAATATGAATAATTATTTGATGTTAGGTTTGGATAATTTATATCTCAAAGATATGAAACCTTGTTGAGGTAGACTATCCATGACATATTTTTATAATAAAAAATATTAGTGACATTAGGAGTTTATTAGGAGTTTGAAGGAATTTATTAGATGTTCAAATGATTTTATTAGGACTTCGACTCTTACATGAGTGCACATTAGCTAGAATCCTAGATGCCAAATGCACTTGGACCAAGCCTTAAGTGATTAGAGTTGAAGTTAAGCTAACAGTTCTAAAATCATTGGATTTAAGCTAATAGTTATCCAATATAACTACGATTCAAGTTGAAGTTAAGCTAATAGTTCTAGAATCATTAGAGTTACGATAATAGTTGTATCTAATTGTTATCCAACATAATTGTGATTAGAGTTGAAGTTAGGCTGATAGTTCTAGAATCATTGGATTTAAATTAATAGTTGTATCTAATAATCGATGGAGTTAAGTTGGTAGTTTTATCTAATAATTGAATAGCTGAATATTAATTTTATTTTTTACAATTATCACTAATTGTACTTATCACATGTTAATTAAGCTATTTTTTATTTTTTATTTTTCAAAAATATTAATTATTATTTTTGGACAACTTCCATAGAATCATTCTCGATAGTACACTTGTCTCATTCTCCTTTAATCTTGGATGATGCCCATAGAATAAATCTGGACAATACACTTGTCTCATTCTCGTTCATAGATGAAAAATCATAGATGGTAGTCCACCCCAAAATTCTAAGATATATATGCCTATCAACATAATTATTTTCATTGTCTACTTCTATGAGACACTTGTTCCTTGGGGTTTCAAATCCCCTCCTACCTTTTCAGCATGATCCGTTCCATATTCTTATAGCCATATCCATGTTTTCTCCTCTGAAAAAGGATGCAATATCTAAGAATATATGTTGTTCTTCTCTATTGAGTGAATTATAACTTTGTTTTAAACTTTGTTGTATATATGTGGGAAGTATTTGTCGAAGATTCTCCATTTTGTCTTCCCACATAGATATGTCTTTTTTCAAAAAGAAGTTCCCCAAATACTTCAGAGACAAGGGAAATCCATTACAATTATTCAAGAATTCCAGTACCAAAAATTCAAATCCTAGCAGTGCATAGGGTTGGTTGAAGGCATGGGAATATAAGAGATCTTGAGAGTGTTGTATATCAATCCCGATTAATTTATAAATTGATGTGTTTTCAAATTTTCACCTTGTCAAAACATCTTTGTCCCAAGATGAAATCACTACTAAGCTATTTGAGTGAATAGTTTGATGTGGAAAAAGTGCTTCAACCTGATTCAAATGATCTACATCATCTAGAATTATTAAAGCCCTAGAAGATGAGAGATGTTTACTCAACATTCCTATTCCTTCATCAACACTATCAATGGTATCTAATAACTACAAACTCCGAAGAATTTTTTTCTGCAACGAAATTAAACCACCTTTACTTGCATTATCTCTCACATCAGCTAAAAGACACGTTCTACTATAATTTGAACTCTTCCTATTAATTTTTTTTTCCAATGTAGTCTTTCCTACACTACCTAACCCCAAAATCCTCAAGAATAGAGTTTTTTTTGTCTCTGTTGTCCCTGCAATAAGACTGTATTATCGAAGTGCTTTATTTTATCATCCAAACATGTTGGATATTTAGCAACATTCAAGGCAAGTCTTTTCACTTTCTTTAATACATATTTAACCACCATATCTACTAGCTCCCCCTTCGTCCTTGGTTTTTTAAAAGAAAATAAATAGAGGTAATGAGAAACAAATGTCTATGTAACTTCAATCGAACATAAAAATAGGGAAGTGTTGAGTGCATACCCATTACATGCGTCGAGCTTGAAACCACTTATGCCTGCAAGTTATTGAAGAGCTTTCCACCAGTTCTAAACGGTGGAAGAATCGTGTCGTGGATTCTCTTCCTGAGTTTGAGGATCATATTTGATTTTCTTTTCCATTATATGTATGGCTTGAGCCTACTCTCCATATTTTCCCCATGTCCATCGAAGCTCATGAGGCTTGACGTCATAAAAAACTGGAACAATGGAAGCCTCTGACTGTAGCATGAGTAGAAGCTCATTCAAACACCACACTCATTCAGCATATGTGGTAGAGAAATTTTCCACATGGATTGACGCCGATTGAATAGACTCTTTAATATGAGGATCGAAATAGTCTCCCCTTTTCAAATTTGCGTGATCTAGAAAGACTCTCAAATTATATGAAAGAAGGCGCCGATAGAGATTCCTAGTGAATTTTTTCTTTATATCCAAACTACGGTGGTTAATAAACACATCATAGTTTGGAGTAGAAGCGACGAAGGAGGATGAATCCATAGTCAATTGGAAAATAGAAATGGGGTAATGGAAAATATGTTCGATGCTACTGAAGCAAGGACTAGTTAGGAGAATGAAAGGAGAAAGAATTATGGAAAAATTGCAAAGAAAAATGTTGATGCTGTGAGGAGCTACATACATAAATCAAACCCTTGAAAGATCTTTCAATACAATAAACCATTTTCCTAGGATCTTTCCCTGAAAGTTAGGTTTCAATGCGTTTTCCTTATCACTATGTGTGTGGGGCTTTTCGAGGTGTGTTCGCACATGTCAAGATAGTTAGCCTTCACAAGTTCACACAGGAGCATGGAAAGCGCACTCAAAGCACGTTTGAGTCATGATAAACGATAATTATGAGGGCATGCTTTTAAAATGAGGTTCAGCCGAGGCCGACCGATGCCCTCTGACAAAGATTATAGAGAGTTTATGATAAAGGTCAAAATCAATATTTGTATCCAATCCCATCGTGCCATTTCATTTTGAAATTTAAATTTTAGTTTACAATGCACTATACTTGCAATCACTCTCTCCAACGCTTTGAACTTACATGTGCGTGAGAGGAGGTTTTCATCCCTGTTACATCAGAAAGGCTGGGCTACACTACTGCCCCCTATTCTCTCAATGTGCGGAGGCTAAGTATGCTAACCGCGTCGGTAAAAGAAGAAGTCGAAGCCGACAAAACAAGTGAATAATATTCAACAATATTATACCTATTGCATGCCATTGCTGCATTAAATTGCATGTAGCAAGCTAAATATTGTTTGTAGACAAAATGTGATGCATGGAAAGGAGTGATGGAATTTCCGGGATTATACATTAATCCTTTTCATTATCAAGGATTTATCTTTTATATATATATATATATAATGTTACACGAAGAATATCTTTTTAGCTTTATGTATATGTATTCTTTGATATAGATATTCTTCGTGTAACATTATATATATATATATAATCAAAATATATATATATTCTAAAATATGTATGTCAAATGAATATGGATAAATGCAGATAGTCATATGATTATGACATGTCCACCTCGTATCATTATAAATAACTAAAATAGAAAAAATGTATGTCAATGAATATGGCCAAGTATATATATATATATCCTAAAAAAATGTATATCAATGAATATAGTTAAATGCAATTAATCATATGATTATGACATGTCCAACTCATATCATTATAAATAACTAAAACAAATAAAAATGTAAGCAAATGAATATGGTAAGTGCAATTAGCCATGTAATTATCTAATGTCCAACTCATATAATTAATTAGTATGGGGAATTCTCATATTAATATATAGTTTATTATATAAAACTTATTATCTAATGTACATTTCATATAATTATTTAATATGCGAAATATTTATTGATTATTTAGTATAAGGAATATTTATATTAATATATACTTTATTATATAAATATGATTATCTAATGCACATTTTATATGATTATTTAATATGATAAATATTGATTGATTATTTAGTATGAAGAATCTTTATATTAATATATATTTTATTATATAAATATGATTATATATGATTATTTAATATGAGAAATATATTTCTATTGAATGTACCTTATTATATAAATATGATTATCTAATGCACATTTTATATTATTCTTAAGGTAATAGTTGTATCTAATAGTTATCCAACATAATTGTGATTAGAGTTGAAGTTAAGATGATAGTTCTAGAATCATTGGAGTTAAGTTAATAGTTGTATCTAATCATCGATGGAGTTAAGTTGGTAGTTGTATCTAATAATCTTATAGTTGAAGATTAATTTTAATTTTTACAATTATCACTAACTGTACTTGTCACATGTTAACTAAGCTATTTTTTATTTTTTTTGAAAATATTAATTATTAATTTTGGAGAACGTCCAAAGAATCAATCTCGACAGTACACTTGCCTCATTCTTGTATAATATTGGATGATGCCCATAGAGTCAATCTAGATTGTACGCTTGTCTCATTCTCTTACGTAGATGAAAAGGCATAGATGGTAGTCCACCCCAAAATTCTAATATATATACGCCTATCGTAAAGATATTTGCGTAAATATATCTATGCCTATTAACGTAAAGATATATACGCCTATCGGAGTAATCACTATCCACTTCTACGAGACACTTATTCCTTGGGGTTTCAAATCCCCTCCTACCTTGCCAGCATGAACCATCCCATATTCTTATAGCCATATCCATGTTTTCTCCTCTGAAAAAGCATGCAATATCTAAGAATATATGTTGTTATTCTCTATTGAGTGAATTATAACTTAGTTTTAAACTTTGTTGTATATCTGTGGGAAGTATTTGTCGAAGACTCTCCATTTCCTCTTCCCACGCAAATATGTCTTTTTCATAAAGAAGTGCCCCAAATACTTTAAGAGACAAGGGAAATCCATTACAACTCTTCAATAATTCCAATACAAAAGATTTAAATCGTGGCGGTGGATAGGGTTGGTTGAAGGAATGGGAACAAAAGAGCTCCTCAGAGTGTTGTATATCAAGCTCGGTTAATTTATAAATTGATGTGTTTTCAGCTTTTGACCTTGTGAGAACATCTTTGTCGTGAGATGTAATCGCTACTAAGCTATTTGAGTGAATAGTTTGATGTGGAAAAAGTGCATCAACCTAATTCAAATGATCTACATCATCTAGAATTATTAAATCCCTAAAAGATGAGAGATGTTTGCTCAACATTCCTATTCCTTCATCAACACCATCAATGTTATCTGATACCTGCAAACTCCGAAGAAGTTTTTATGAAACGTAATTAAACCACCTTTACTTGCATGATCTCTCACATGAGCTAAACACACGTTCTACTATAATCCGAACTCTTCCTATTTTAAAATTATTTTTCCAATGTAGTCTTTCCTACACCACCTAACCCCATAATCCCCAAGAACAGACTCGTTTCGTCTCTATTGTCACCGCAATAGGACTGTATTTTTGAAGTCCTATATTTTATCATCAAAACCTTTTGGATATTTAGCACTGTCCAAGGTAGTTTTTTTCACTTTCTTTAATACTTCTTTAATCACCATATCGACTAGCTCCCCTTCGTCCCTAGTTTTTTAAAAGAAAATAAATAGAGGTAATGAGAAACAAATGTCTATGTAACTTCAATCGAACATAAAACTAGGGGAAGTATTGAGTGCATACCCATTACACACGTCGTGCTCGAAACCACTTATGCCTACAAACTATGAAAGAGCTTTTCACCAGTTCTCGACGGTGGCAGAATCGTGTCACTTCTCTTACTGAGTTTGAGGATCATATTTGATATTATTTTCCATTCTATGTATGGCTAGAGAGTAATCTCCATATTTTCCCCATGTCCACCGAAGCTCGTTAGGCTTGTCGTCAAAGAAAACTATAACAATGGGAGCCTCTAACTGTAGCATGAGTAGCGACTCATTCAAACACCACACTGATTCAGCATATGTGGTAGAGAAAATCGCCATGTGGACCGAATCTGATTGAATACCCTCTTTAATCTGAGGATCGAAATAGTCTCCCCTTTTCAACTTAGGGTGATCCAGAAAGACTTTCAAATTATATGAAAGAAGGTGTCGGTAGAGATGGATAGCGATTTTTCTTTACATTCAGACCACGATGGTTAATAAACACATCATAGTCCGAAGTAGCAGTGATTGAGGAGGATGTAGCCATAGCCGATTGGAAAATAGAAATGGGGTAATGGAAACGATGTTCGATGTTACCGAAGCAGGTATTAGTTAGGAGAATGAAAAGAGCAAAAATTCTGGAAAAATTGCAAAGAAAAATGTTGATGGTGTGCAGAGATACATACAGAAATCAAACCCTTGAAAGATCTATCAATACAATAAACCGTTTTCCTGGTCGCTTTCCCTGAAAGTAGGGTTTCAATGTGTTTTCCTTATCATTGTGTGTGTGGGTCTCTTCGAGGTGTGCTCACACATGTTAAGACAATTAGCCTTCACAAGTTCACACATGATCATGGAAAGCACGCTTGAGGCGTGATAAACGGTAATTATGAGGTAATCCTTTTAAAATTAGGTTCAACCGAGGCCGACCGATGCCCTCTGACAAACATTATAGAGAGTTTCTGATAAAGGTCAAAATCAATACTTGTATCCAATCGCATCGTGCCATTTCATTTTAAAATTTAAAATTTAGTTAACAATGCACTGTACTTGTAGTCACTCGCTCCAGCACTTCGAACTTACATGTGAATGAGAGGAGGTTTCACACCCTGTTAGGTCAGCAAGGCTGGGATACACCACTGCCCTCTATTCTCTCCGTGTGCGGAGGCTAAGTATTCTATACCGCATCAGTAAAAGAAGAAGTTGAAGCCGACAAAACGGACTTAAATAATATTCAGCAATATTCTTTCTGATGCATGTTATTGCTGCATTAAAATGGCATGTAGTAGGATAAATATTGTTTTTAGACAAAGCGTGATGCATGGAAAGGAGCGATAGAATTTCCTAGCTTCTACATTAAAAATTTCATTATCATGGTTTTAACTTTTTAATAGATATATATAAATATGTTAGAGGAAGAATGTCTATATCAAAGAATAGATATATATATAATGATGCAACATGAAATTAATTTAAAAACCAAATATGGAATTGTTCAATATAATATATATATATATATATTCTAAAATATGTATACCAAATGAATATGGCTAAATGCAAATAGTCATATGATTATGACATGTCCACCTCAGATCAGGTCATTATAAAGAACTAAAAAAAAGAAAAAATGTATGTCATATAATGAATATGACCAAGTGCAATTAGTCATATATATATATATAATTAGTCATATGATTATGACATGTCCAACTCATATCATTATAAATAACTAAAACAAAGAAAGAATGTAAGTAAATGAATACGACAAGTGCTATTAGCCATATAATTATCTAATGTCCAATTCATATAATTATTTAGTATGAATAATTTTCATATTAATATATAGTTTATTATATAAATCTGATTATCTAATGTACATTTCATATAATTATTTAATATGAGAAAATGTTTTTTGATTATTTAGTATGAAGAACATTTATATTAATATATACTTTATTATATAAATATAATTATCTAATGCACATTTTATATGATTATTTAATATGAGAAATATATTTTTATTAAATGTTCCTTATTATATAAATATGATTATCACATGTCTACTCATATAATTATCTAAGGAAGCTTCATATTGATATATACTCTATTAAATACATAAAAATATGATAAATATTAATATAAAAAATATTATTCATTATTTATAAATACTTTTTGTTAAAATTAAAGTTCACAAATTATATTGTATTATATATAGAATTCAATCTCTATCTTATGGAATGTCCACAATTTATATAGAAAATCAACACATCCTTTGTATTAACAAAGTTGACAAAATATATATTGAGGCTCATTCCTATTTTATTTATATCTTCCCTCAATATTATTTAAGGTCAATTTCTTATCCTTTCCACTTCTCTCTGTGTAATAAAAAAGTTTTAACTTTTTTAAACTAACATACTTTCTAACTAGGTGAATGAGAATGTCAAAGTAAATTAAACAATCATCATATACAATGAGATATGGAGGAGTTTTTGCTATCTCTACTACAAAATCATAAGCTAATGTGAAGATTCATTAACGATTGAAATAACTTGAACTATGTTTATATTTAACATAACAAATGTACATAAGGAATACATATTTCATATGTTACAGTTTATAGTGGGTAATCCTATGTTTCTCAAGGTGCAATGAATATATGTGATATGCATGAACTTCAAGTCATAGAAGCTTCACACTACATAGAAGAGAAGTTGTGTGTGTGCATGATTTCATAATTTCTTGCACTACTGAATTGACTTAACTCAAATGAAAGAGTTTATTTTGGTATAGAGAGAGAGAGAGAGCATCGTATTGATTGGACACATAAAGTGATAAAAGAAGAAGAAAAGTATTTGATTGAAACATTGTGGTTCCATTTGAAGTCATATGAACTTATGTCAAGAAAGACACCTTGTGTGATTTTCATATTGATTTGTTGAAAGGATAAAAAAATTGACTTTAGCAAAAATAACATAACACATGCCATAGTTGGAATTTACTACTCCATTGAATTTGTAAAAGATCACGATTGTAATAAATGGCAAGGAGCTTGCAGGCCACACGTGGAGTTTGGAGATATTAATATATAGGTGCAAGTGGAAACCAGTAGGGGATTCAAAGTAGATCCAAAAGGTTCATTTCTTGGGTGGTATGATCATTCTTCTCAATGATCCACAAACTATGAAAATATTATATTTGGATTCAAAGTCACTATATTTTTTCTAGTCTTGGGCAAATATTTATGTAACATGATTTATTAGAAAAATTATCTATTTGTTTACTAGTTTACATCGAACCTTTATTATCTAAACAATTCAATATTTAAAATGCATCTTGATGATCATCATAAACAACACCAATTAAAGAATAAGAATCCCTTCCTTAAAGATACCATCAATTTTAATAGTGTTAAGAAAGAAAATCATGTGGAATACTTGCTTCCAATGATCTAAGTTATTGTACTCACTTATTTTCCCTTAATATTAACAAGAAGTAAGGCTTTGATTATTTACCCTTCCCACATCCCTATTTCTAATCCTTTATTTTTTTTCATATGGTATGAAGTGTTCTTTCTTTAGGAATATTACAAACAAAAATATGCAATGATTTTGAGCATAGCTAAGACTAGTATTTGCAACCATAGACCTACATTGCAAAACGTCTTAAGTGATTCTTGAGTTTCTTTCTTTAAAACAAAGAAATTTCAATGTGGGACTTTTATATTCATGGCACTTTTACTTTAAATGAAATACTTAGAGTTAATCTCATTTTGCAATCACCAAGGACAGAGCATTAACAAATCGATGTTGTAGCTCCACTTGTACAACAATTATAAAAACATCCTTATATATTAGTGATTTACTAATTTTCACATTAACTCTCCACACCCTCCTATTTTTCTCAGATAACCATTCCTACATTTACCTTTATCTTTTATCTTATGGCTTGAAATTTTAATCTAGCATTGATTCAACAATGACAACAATCATTGAGGTGACACAAAGGCTAATGATTTCCAATTCGTTTCAACAAGTTGATGTTCATTTGTTGAAAGGGAATGTGGTATGGAATACTTGCATGTTCATTTGCTAATAGAACCATTCAATCCATTCAAGGGACGTTCCACGAGATAAAAAATGGTGATGAGCTTAACTACAGAAGGATCAAATGCTTCTTATCAACCACAACAGATAGAATCGTTATGATGAGAAAAGAGCTCATATTCCTCTTTGTAATCGTTGAACATATTGTGTGATCCTTTTCAAACAAAATATTTAGAATGAAAATGATGGTCATAAAATATGTCTTCCCACACATTGAATGTGGATCTCATTTCATACTTCAATATAAGGTCTAGAAATTCCAACAACAAGCGACTTGTTACAATTTTTAGTAAGTTCAATGGTCTAATTATTTAGCAGGAATTCCATAGAGATGGTATAACAAAGCCTATACTTTTGTTTTCTAGAAATTTGTAGAGGACATAATGAGCATGTTTACATGTATGAAACATTGAATAGATAATTTTTGAACTATTAGAAAATAGAAGAGATGATCACAAGTAGGGAGTGTCATTCGAATCAAAGAAAAGTATCCATTGGCATTTGTCCCATATACACGTGACCCTTATCCTTAAACAAGAAACACATGCCATAGGATAATTATATTTTCAAAAACAAGGTGTAATATACTCAGACATGGTTCACCAAATTAATAGGTAGTGGATTAGGTGGTGTGTGGTCGCACAAAGTGTTGTCCACCTTTTTGTGCCACCATAGATTTTGTAAACGCACCCTCATTACAGATTTCCTAAATGCACCTACATTATTAGGTTTGGGCTTGGTAAAACCTGAACTTGTAACCAATAATAAGGATAAAAAACACATATGTCTTATAATGCATATGCATTATAACAAACTTTCTTATGAAAAAGTAAAAAAGATAACGCAAGTCAAATATAACGCATAAGCATTATAACATACATGAGTTATGAAAAAGTTGAAAACATTACGCAAGTGTGATACAATGCGCTTGTGTTTTATAACACATATGCATTATAACACATTTATGTTATGAAATAATTTAAAAACATAATGGAAGTGCAATATAATGCACATGTGTTTCATAACACACGTGAGATATAATGCACATGCGGTATCTTGATATTAAAAAAAGAAAAACACCAGGATGACCAACCCATTCCACTTTACATTTGCAAAACTCAGGAGCAATTAAATGCAAGAGATAATTAATGAGCCTCTGATTTGGGCATATACACATTTCGATTTAGACAATTTTCCTGATTTGGAAGGCTTGGTGGCTTAATTACCTCTTTTCGGAAGCATTCAAGGTATGTTTCTTGTCTTATTTTTGTTACTTTCCATATTAAAAAAATCAATGTCTATGGAAATTTTTAAATATCGAATCTAATTTTAAAAATTTATTATGTAAAAATAGAGTATTCTTCATGGATCCACATAATCCTGAAGAAACCATTCCTTTAAAAAACCCAAAACTTAAAAATATTCATCATGGAAACCTAATAGATTTCGAAGAAGAACAAGAAATCCATCCAAGATGAAACCAAGTAATTATTGAAGAAGAACATCAAATCCCTCTATTGTAAGAAGAAAAAGAAAACCCTCCAATGTAAGAAGAACAAAAAATCGCTCCATCAGGAAAAGAACAAAAAATCCCACCAAGACAACATATGACACATAGAAATGTTGACATACTATCATATTTGGTGTTTTTGAGACACCTAAGTGATACGTTTAAGGGGGAAGACGAACTACGTTATTCTCTTGAGAAAGCAATTGATATTATCAAAGACACAAATACCAATGCCCAAGAAGCATGATATAACATTAATTCTTATAAATAGTCCACGAGTCATTTTTATGCAAATGGGCTTAGTTACCAAAACATAAAAAAATTGAAAATAGCAAAAGACCAGATTTATTCCCTCTTTCAAGAGCCTCGCATTGGTCATGTTCCTCTAACTAATAGAGCACATATATCATTGGTTGTTTCGTAAAACCAAGTATAAAAGAAAATTGGATGGATAGGTGGTATACAGTATTTGATGAAGAATCACTCAAAAATAAAGACATGCCATTATATTTCCTATGAAAATTGTATGGTGAATGCATACTTCATAAGCATGTCAATTACTTTGACATTTTAGACTTATAGGGGTTGGGAGGATGGAATCCACAAAATAGAGATCATACTAGGCCTTATCCAAACCTTGTATGTTTCCCTCCTTTCCCTTGAACCCCCCTATTTATATCCTCTTGTGCCTAGATTATAGGATGAGACATGGGGGGAATTATTATGATTGACTGAGATGTTGGTTCGTCATGGGACTTTTGTTGAGAGCCAGAATGTTGTAGGATCATCTAGGGGGGATCATCTCCACCTAGTGGCGGTGAGAAGCCACCTGGTGGAGGTCACGATGATAAGTAGTCATCTGGTGTTGAACCTAAGTAGCCAAAGACAAGTAGTATTGCACAAGCACATGATATAGAGCGACATATGTTGTCTCATGATTACTTGTATTGTGGTAGCATTGCTAAGGGCCTCTGTCACAAATTCACAACAGTGGATTCAAGGAATGTGTAAGTTCATCAATCTTCAAATACTTTATAAAATTTTAATTTACCACTTTGATTTATTTAAAAAATTATTATTTTATTAATTTGTTGACGTATTATATTCACATGTTTAGCTAGCATTGGAGGGGAATCCTCCACTACATATGGGTCTTGCTCAACAGATTGAAGTAAATGTAGCATTCAATGTTGCATACGATTTTTGGCTTATAATAATTGCAGTTAATGAAAATATTTTCAATTTACCATCATTTACCATATTTATATTAATGGAAGGAAAACTATAATTAATTGTTTGTGTAATATATTTTAAGTAGGGTGGTAGATATTTTGTTATGCAATTTGCACCCAATGTTATTATAGAGCCTCAACAGGATGAGTAGGTAAAGTTTGATATACCTCTGATTGTATTTCTATTTATTTTTTAATATTCAATATCTAATTTCTTTGATTGAATCTTTTTTTTGGTATGTGTTTCCCATACATTATGGAGGCTCATATTACAAACATAGATCCATATTCAGTTATTGAGGCATATGCTGATTTGGCCTCATAGAAGCCTATGACTTGAAAGGAAGGCATTCCATCCATGTTCATACATCAGGTAAATGTATATCTCTCTCTCAAACAAAAGGTATTCATGTGTACATGAATTTATTTACCAAATATCTATGTACATATGGGTGTTATGTTTATTAAATTATCATGCATTTAACATGTATACAAAGTAATTACATCCATGGATACAAATATTGATAACTACACATGAAATTGGATGCGAAATGGATATTTCTATTGATGTAAACAAAGTTACAAGTGACAACCTCTGTCGACACCTTGTCGAAACCGAGAAATCATGTCCCTCCTCCTGGGCCTCCACCACTTCAATCCTCTGTGTAATGGAAATCTCACAAAGACAATGAAAAGCTTGGGAAAGAGCACTAATGGATTCCTCAAGGATAAAGTGATGCAAAATCAAGCATATAAGAATGGGGGAAAATTTCTCTATATCTCCTTACTCTCCATAATTTTCCCCATCCAATGCTTCACAATAGCTCAATATATAGCCCCTCATTCGGGACTGAAGGGTCAAATGAGAGCATTTCTTGCCATATGGAAGGCCAAGGATTAAATCATTCGTTACTTGATGGAGAAAACTCCAAATATTTTTTATTTTTAGAATAAAACCCGATGTACATGGGTGACAGTAGTGCAATATGTGTATACCCAAGTTGTATGCTTGTGACCCATGTGTATCTTCAAAAGTTTTTTTTACAGGGTAAAAATAGACCATCAGGGCTATGGTGAGTAAATGGGGTATAATTATTTTGTGTAGGGACAAGGGAAGTACATCAAGGAATGATGAAACAGGTGTGGAAAATTAATCACACTATAACATATGCCCCCTAATGTGTGAGTTCAGAGGGGTACACGATGGATGGAATACATTATAATATTCCCAAGAGTAGAGTAGTGAAGAACCATGTGGAAGAACCAACATCTCATCAACATGATACAATGATAAGTATCTACATATGATTACAGATATAAAGTATACATAGTGTTAAGTCTGAATTTTGTTTCTTCAATTTTGGTTTGATTTGCTTTACTTTATTTTGATTTTTCTCTCTTGTAGGAAATTCCTTTTAGTGTTTTTACGAAATTTTGAGCTTGTTTTTGAAATTTTCAATTTTAAGCCATAGGTTTGTTTTTTGTTGAAGGAGTTTTAAAGTCATTTTATCAAAATCATGGATTCACAAATGATTATTCTGAGCTTAATAATGCATGATCACTACTCAAGCAACTTTTAAACCTCACATAAAGTGTCAAAAAGCTGAAAAACCGCGAGAAAATAGCACTAGAATTATTCTTGTAGAGCTGGGGTAAAAAAATAATGAAGGCGCGATACAAGAATATCGCGGCCTTCATTTTTTCCGATTTTCTAGCAAATTTTTGTCATGATTTCAAACGATGAATGATTAATCCCATGCTATGAGTTGTTTGCTACATGTGAACTCCAGATTCATCATGTCTCCAAGTGTTTTCAGGTCGTGAAGCAAATCGTGGCTATCATTACTCCTAATGCGGTTTGGTTTGACAGGTAGCCGCATAATTCAGTCTAATGTGACATGAGTTGTCAGTTGCATGCACTATCAAAGACGAAGGAGTTCGTGGGGTATCCATAACTGCTGAAAAGCTGAATTGTGTCGCTGCAGAACAAAGGCAAGGTTATTAACGCTGCACGAGAAATTAGGGCTCTTTAATTTCGCCGCTTGCAGTAAAATTGATTGTCGAAGGACATCTGTACATTCGAGGAGAAAAAATTGACAACTCAGGGCATGATTTTAAACCACTTTAGTAGATCAATTAAAAGGTATTTCATGATAAACCCATATATCTGCAAATTTGGGGTTTTTCCGACACGGTTCGTTTTATCAAAATTGGTCGAGGAAAGAGTTAAATTGTGATGTTAAATGAAATTTTATCCAAAGAGATAGCTGCCTGGGACATGTTGAGATGCTCTGTTAAGTGGAAGACTGAAAATTAGCTCTATATTGGACTATGCGTTTGTTGAAGTTTCAAAGAGGCTGAGTCGAAAACTGTATATGTCATGGTGTTTCAAATATTAATACTGCTGCTGGTGCAACATCAGATAAAGGAGCTGGAATTTTAAGACAATATGAAGACCTAGACAGCCTAAACACTTAGTTTTCACTGCATGATTAAAACTTAATTAGTTGGTCTTGAGGTCAAGTTTGAAATAAGAAATGAACAGAGTATAAGAATATCACCCTTGTCTTTTCAACACAAGGTTCTTGTCTGCAGTTTAAGGAGAGTCTCTTGTTTGAATGAATAATGTGCATGATGTCTAGTCTCATTAACAATGCAAAAGGAGCCGAATACCTACAATTGCAGGGAGACCTAAGTTGTTAGGTGTGGAAGTTTATTGTTTTTGAAAGCAGATGAAGGCAGCGAGGAGTTAAAAGTCTGAAGACAGATGAAAACCTAGTATTATTTTGATTCAAACTGTTGAGAGATGAAAGTGATAAGTTTGAGCTTATTTCTGCCTTATATTCCTCTCATCTATCCTCTGAACAGTCGGCAATTAATCTAGAAGGTCTCAATACATAGGTTTATGTTTCATATTGGAGATGAACAGCCAATAGAACAATTAAAATGCATGACAGTCACCAGTTGCAGTGAGGAGTTTTGAATATTTCAAGTGACTTAAGTCTCTTATGCTTATTATAAACCTAATCTTTATTAGGAAAACAAAAGTAGCAGACAAAGAAGATCAAAGAGAGTTTTTTTTTGAAACCTAAGGGAGTTGAAAAGGAGACAGTCACCTGACTAGTCATTAATTGAATCCTAAAACCTATACAGTTTCATCCTCTGAAGGAAAATGGGAAATAGTGGTAAAATTAACAAAGCTGAACCAACTGATGTGGGGTGGATTGAAAACTTCCCGGGATGTGTTGAATTGTTTCAGCAAGCAGGTTGGATGGAATTTTTTAAGAGGATAGATGGGCATAATACAGAGGTGTCCTATAACTTTGCTCAAGGTTTAAAAAATGACACAGTGACCTTTAATACTCTCAAATTCAAGCTAACAATAGAGCTGATCTCAGAAGCCACAGGGATTAAAAACGAGGGTGAACCATGGTTCAAGAAGCTACCTTTTGACTTTGATCCACAAAGATATCTTTTACCAAATTTCACTCCTGATTGGAATAAAGGCATCCTTATTCAACATTTCAGAAAGGAATGGATAGAGCCAATTAGGATTTTGCAGAGTTATGTCACTTGCGAAGGCAGGTATGCTTATGTGTATAAATATCACTTCAAATTCCTTCAACACATGGTGGGAGTGTCAAAGATGAACTTGCCATTCTTCTCTCTGAAAAGCTTACAGAAAATGTCCAGTAGGGTTAAGCAGCATGAAGATCATACATCTCAATCAATCTTTCATCATGGGCTAATTAAGCTGATTATTAGCACAGTTTTACAACATGAAGGGAAGACTTGGGACTTCTTCATCTTTTGGTCTGGTTTTCAAACCAAAGAAGAAGATCAGAAACCTAAGAGGCAAGCTGACAAGGGTAAAGTTATGATGAAGAAATTAGGTAAAAAAGTGAAAATTGAAGACAAGGAGGAAGTCAAGCAGGAGGAAGCATCAGAACCTGTTGAACATGATAGTCAGCCTAAAGTATTTTCAGCTGCTAGTAAAGGGCAATACTCACTGTTTGCAAAAGAGGGAAAACATCTTGAGCAGTACTTGGCACCTGCAGAGAGCTCTCATGAAGTGAAGGCTGCTGATATAAAAGAGGTTGTTGTACCTAAGGAAGAATTTCAAACTGAGCAGAAAAGTCCCATCACCATTCTCTCAGATGACGAAGGATATTTACTAGAGGAGGATCAGCCCATGGTTAAAGCAGAAGTCAAGGCTGAAGCCTGGAAAGAATTCTTCACTTCAGAAACAGAAAATATTAAACCTAGCAGGAAAAAGAGAAAGCTGGAAGTGATGGAATTTGCATCTGTCCAATATCAAGGAAGTACTTTGAAAATGCTAGGAGAAACAGCACCTAACTGGAGACCTAAGACTAGGCCGAAGAATAAACTAAGACTAAACATAAAGAAGTTACTCAACCCTAAGTTAAACACTAATGAAGTTACAGTCTTAGATGATCTATCTCCTGATGAAAAGCCAGAGGTTAAGAAGGTTAGCAGAAAAGAAAAGAAGCCAGCAGTTGTAAAAGCTTCTTATGTGCATCCTGCAGAAGCCAAGAGTTCATTAGAAGGTTTGAGCCAAGCAAAACCTAAACTGTTAGATATCTTTCATGAAATAAGAGCTGATCTTTTAAAGCAGCAGGAATTGAAAGAAGAAGCTCCTTCAAGTGAAGCAGCAGGTGAAGAAAACCCTAGCAGCATTGATACTCCTTCAAACCTGCTAGATGAAGATGAAATCGTATTTAAGAAGCTAGATATACCTTGGACTTCCAGCAGCGCACAAGAAGGTATAATAGGAAAAGTTATTGATACAGATAAGGAAAATATGCAAAGAGAAATTTCACAGTACAAGCATCAGATAGATTATCTTCAAGAGACTAATGATGGCCTTATATTGGCCAACATAAGGTTGAGGGAAGACCTGCAGGAGGTAAATGATCATTACCAGGAATTGATAGCTGTTTCAAGGGAGGCTTTAAAGAGGAAAAGGAGTGCTGATGAACAGTCTGCAAAATTGAGGAAAACAGTTAAGGATTTACAGCAGGAGAATGAGGAGCTTCAAAGGAAGATAGCTGACATGGAGAAGGAACAAAAGCGAGCTAGGAGGCAGTCTCAAGCCCTAGATGGAATAGCACTACTCGCTGAGGCAGCAAAAGATTTGTGAGATGATTATGGAATCAGTTAGTTGTTATCTTTTGATAAACACATATGTTAGTGATTTACTATTTTTAGCATATTTTGTAATTTTGTAAGTTTGTACTTTTTACTTTACCTCAGCGAGTTGATAGAGGTAGTTAGGGTTTTAGACCCAACTGATTTTTGTAAAGAAACACTATTTAGAGAGATAGGAAAGTCATTAGTAGGGTTCTGATTTTTGGGAGCTATAGGAGGTCTGCAGACTGTTTGTATCTTCAGACTTGTTCAGAGCTAAGTATTGTGACTCTTATAAGCATTTGTTGATGAAATTATGAGATATATATGACTTTTCCCCTTCAGTTTTTTCTGTGTTGGCTTCATTATTGAACTTGTTTAGTTTCTTAATAGATATATTCATTGCTGGTTAATGTGTATTTGCTGGTAATGCTTGTCTGTTATGTATGAACCTCAACATTGTTTTTCTGTTGGATCTTGTGTGATATATCATGCATCTTTATCATCTTTTGTTTATGATTTAGTTGTTATTTTGTTTCTGAATGTATTCCCTGATAGTTCCTAAAGCTTACAACCATTAAAACATTACAGAAACCCTAAACCTTATCTCTTTTATTGAATTTTATCTTGAGTGTGTGTTGGCTTGTTTCTCTGGCCTTAGAAACAATTTCTAGCACAAACATCTTTGGTGCCGTTGCCGGGGACGAAACTGAAGCATATCTTCCCTGGGATACTTATCAGTTTTCCTGGTTTAAGAGGTGGACTTAAACCAGCATCTTTTGAAGGATATTTTCACCAAATTTTGACACACTGGATTCTAGAGGAGTGGGAACCCGGAGCATACCTACTTCACCGTTACATTCAGGGGTTTCAGACCCTGAACAGATCTTAAAAACAACAAGAAAACTCAGAAGGTCCCAATCTTTACCAGCCCTGTGTGATCCTAAACAATTGGGTGTTTCATTACATTTAGCTAAAACCTCACCTTGGATTAAACCTACTATACCTGAAAGCTCTTTTCAAGTTTTTACCAATCCTCAGTCTTTTTTGAAAGCTAAAATTGCCTCTCCTGGTAAAATACCTCTTTTTCAATTGAAATTAGGTGGTAAAAGATCTTTTCAGTCAATTTCTAGTCAAGCCTCATCATCTGGAAAACCAGTCAGTCCTAAGATGGCAGCCCAAAACCCTCCCATGGATATGATGGACCGGATGGTTGCAGCTAGGTATGCACCATTAGTCTTACCTCAGCCTTTACATGCATTACCTGGAGGAGATTACCAAAATTATATGCCTAGGTTCAATGGACAGGGAGAAACCACTGCTGAAGAACATTGGGAGGCTTTCCTGAGTTATGCTGACAATCAAAACATTGAGATCAAAGATGTATGGATGAGGGTATTTGTTCAGAGCCTTGATGGGGATGTAAGGAAGTGGTTCAGAGAGTTTCCTGCCAACTCGATCACTATAATTGAAGAGCTCCGTGACCTTTTCATGAGGCAATGGGGAGACACAAAGGACCACACCTATTATATAACTGAGTTTGGAGCTCTTAGAAGAAAAAAAGAGGAGACTGTTGCAGATTTTTCCAAAAGATTTAACAAAATGTATAGTAGGATTCCAGCAGAAATTAAACCTACAGAAACATCAGCTGAACTCACCTATGCCAATGCCTTTGACCATGAATTTTCTTTATTACTGAGAGAAAGGAGGCCTATCAGCTTGTTGAATATGCAAGATGCAACATTGGAGGTAGAGTCCAATTTGCTGGCTTCAAACAGACTTAAGAAAGAAACTCCCCAGCAGCTTTATGAAAGAAAAGGAAAGAAGGAAGCTGTTTCAGGAAGTGCTGCTCCCCAGTCTGCTGAAGCCAAGATAGATGAGATGGATAAGCTTGTGAATATTCTCACTGCCAAACTAAACAAATTGGAGCTGGAAAAGAATTCTGGAAAACCTGCTCCAGAAGCTGAAAGAAATCCAAATAACCAAAATCAGTTCAGGAGGCAGTTTGCTCCCAGATTTATGCCAAGAGAGCGCAGAAATAATGATATTGAACGGGAGAGAAGGGAAAATGAAGATCAAAGAGTACCACCACCCCTTCAAAACAATGTGGCTGATGAAGAAGAAGTTGATGGAGAGCTGCTCTTTGATGAGACTGAGACTGATCAAGATATAAACCATTTTGGAGATGGACTTCCTGGGGGTTTTGTTACTGAAAAAGATTTTATGAATGCGGAATATTATGATGTTGACATGTATGAAGTTGAAGATGATTTGGAGTTAGAGAAAGCTGCTATAAATGCTGCTACTCATCAGAATGAACCTAAGAAGACTATCAATCTCAGATCAGGTCCAAAGCCAGTGGTCCAAATCCCGAAGAAGAAAGCATCTGCTCTTGCTGCAGTTGTTCCTGCTAAACAAACAGCTGATCCTGTGACAGAAAGAAGACAAGCTACAGAAAAATCAAGGAAAACAACAGAAGTTGATGAGGTAAATAAATCTGTCCAGAATTTTAGTTTGGAGAATGAGTTAGGAAAATTAAAAATTCCTGTACCTTTACCTGAGTTAATAAAGAATCCCTCGTATAAACAGATAGTCCTGAAAGTGATGAATTCAGCCAATAATCAGCCTGTTTCAGACACTGTTAATTTGCAAGAAGAAAGTCCAAAAATATTCATTGGATCAGCCCTAGCTGAAAAAACTGAAAATGAGGCTAGTGCTTCACCTCCTTTCTATGTCACCTTGACTGTCCATGACCAAATGATACACAATTGTCTATTAGACTCAGGAGCCTCCCACAATTTGATGCCCAAAGCTGTTATGGAAGCCTTAGGTCTGAGTATTACCAAGCCCTACCATGACCTATATGCCTTTGATTCCCGAGCAGTGAAGTGTCTGGGAGTAATAAAAGATATGGTAGTTAGTCTTGCTCAGTTGCCTATGAAAAGTGTAATAATGGATGTTGTGGTGGCTAATATTACACTGAAGTTTGGTCTACTTCTTTCTAGGTCATGGGTTAAGAAGGTTGGAGGAACCTTACAAATGGACCTCTCTTATGCTACCATTCTAGTGTTCGGTGGAGAGACTAGAAGGCTATATAGAGAGCTGCAGTTTGCTTATATAGTGACAGATGACAAAAACCCCACCAATCATCCATTATATGCTGTTGACAGAGATCTAGGAACTTGCATGTTAAATTTCAGTGATGAGGATAATTATGTTGGCCTGTTACAAGTTGAAAAAGAAAAACCAGTGAGACACTGCAGAGAAGAAGAAGATCAGTTGTGGGAATTGTACTTTGATGGATCCTCATGCAAAGAGGGTGCTGGTGCTGGAGTTCTTCTGATATCTCCTGGAGGTGAGACAGTGAAACTCATGTATAAGCTGGAGTTTGTTACCACTAACAATACTGCTGAGTATGAAGCTCTGCTACTGGGACTAAAAGCTGCTAAAGACTTAGGCATTCAGCAAGTTTCTGCATATGGCGACTCCGAATTGGTTGTTCAGCAGGTGAAGAACAACTATCAAGTGAAGCAGGATTTGTTGAAGGTCTATCGGAATAAGGTATGGGACATGCTTGATAATTATTTTATAGCATTTAACATTACTCATATTCCAAGGAATCATAATGAGACCGCAGATTCTTTAGCTTTGGCTGCCACACATTTCAGAATTCCTAAAACTACTCAATTGAGGTATCCTATTGAGGTGAGATACAGACCTTCTGTACCTGACAATGTGAAACACTGGAGGGTGTTTGAAGATGAAATTGAGATCAAAAGGTTCCTAGAGCTTACAGATGAATTTTCAAACTTATTGATTGATCAGGATGAGGATGAAGAAGAAGGACAGGTATATGAGTCTGCTGAAAATGAGATTGCTGGACATAAAATTATTGAGTTGAAGAGTAACTTCATACCAAAAGGTTTAGTGCCTTTAGAAAGAATATTTACCAAAGATGATACTCCTTTAAATCCAGTGGTTCAATCTTCAGAAGAGAATGTGATGGACTGCAATATTGGTTCAGCAGAGCACCCTAGAATAGTCAAGATTTCCAAAGCTTTGACTGCTGAACAAAGAAATAGGTATATCAGATTGTTAAAAGAACATGTAGATGTTTTTGCATGGTCTTATGAAGAGCTGAGAACCTATGATACAACAATCATTCAGCATAAAGTTCCCTTAAAGCCTGATGTTAAACCTTTTCGACAAAAACTAAGAAGGATAAACCCAGCCTTATTTCCTGTGATTGAAAAAGAAGTAAAGAAGCTATTGGATGCAAAGATTATAGTACCTCTCAGGTACTCATCATAGGTTGCTAATCTTGTACCTGTCAGAAAAAAGAATGGGGAAATCAGGTTGTGCGTTGATTTCAGAAATCTTAACAGATCTTCATTGAAAGACAATTATCCTCTTCCTAAGATTGAACAAGTATTGTAACAAGTGGTTGGAGCTCAGAGTATCTCCATGGTAGATGGATTTTCAGGGTACAATCAGATTGCAATGCATCGTGATGACAAGGAGAAGACAACCTTTACAACCCCCTGGGGGACATTCATGTATGACAAGATGCCTTTTGGCCTGATGAATGCTGGAGCAACATTTCAGAGAGCAATGTACATTGCCTTTGTTGGAGAAAAAGATAAATTTGTGGTCATTTATTTGGATGATATTACTATTTTTTCACAGTCAGATGATGAGCACCTGAAGCATTTAAGGCAGACCTTCCAAAAATGTAGAAAATTTGGCCTGTCACTAAATCCCAAAAAGTCACATTTTGCTGTGCAAGAAGGTAAACTACTTGGTCACCTTGTGTCTGCTGATGGCATCAGAATAGATCCTGAAAGAGTGAAAGCTATACTGAAGATCAGTTTACCCAGTAGCAAAAAGGATGTTCAGTCATTCATTGGCAAAATTAATTTTCTGCGGTGGTTTATTCCCAATTTTGTTGAGACTATTAAACAGATCACAGCCATGCTGAAGAAGGACCAAGAAGTGAGGTGGATTGTTGAGGCAAAGGATGCATTTGAGAAAATCAAGGTAGCTCTTACTGAAGAACCTGTACTGGTAAGTCCTGATTTTACCAAAGAATTTCTTACTTTTTCATTTGCATCAGAAGACACAATTGCAGCAGTCTTACTTCAGAAAAATAAAGAAGGTTTGGAACAGCCCATTGCTTTCTTCAATAAAGCCCTCAGATATTCTGAGTTGAAGTACAGCATATTGGAGAAACAAGCCTATGCTCTGGTAAAATCTCTGAAATTTTTCAGAATTTATGTCCTGCATTCAAAAGTCATTTCATTTGTTCCAAATGCTGCTGTGAAAGATGTCTTAACACAGCCGGATAGTGAAGGGAAGAGAGGCAAATGGATTGCAAAGATTATGGAGTATGATGTAGAAATTAGGCCTACTAAGCTTGTCAAGGGACAAGGTTTAGCCAAGCTGCTGGCTGACTCCAATTGTCAGGCACTAGGACTGCATGTCATGGCTGAAGAAATAGCTCAAGAAGAAGATCAAGCAGCTCTAAAGAAAGAGAAGATCATGGATTTCTACTCAGCATCTTCCTGGTATGCAGACATTGTTTATTTTTTGTTATTTCTGCAATGTCCTGAACATTTGGACAAGAAGGCTGCCAGATCTTTGAAACTCAAAGCTACTAAATACTGTTTGGTTGAGGATCAATTGTTCTAGAAGGACCCAGGGGGTATTTTGCTCAGGTGTTTGGACCAATCTGAAATAGGAGAGGTGATTTCAGAATCTCATGAAGGTGCCTGTGGAGGGCACAAGTATTGGAAAGCAACAGCTTACAAAATTTTACGAGCTGGATATTATTGGCCATCCTTGTTCACAGATGTTTACTAGCAGGTAAGAGCCTGCATTCCTTGTCAAAAATTTGCAGGTAAACAAAAAGTATTGTCTTTGCCTTTGAAACCTATTGCAGTCAATGCCCCTTTTCAGCAGTGGGGTCTGGAATTTATTGGAGAAATAAATCCAGCATCTTCAGGACAGCATCATTGGATCCTGACTGCAACATATTTTTTCACAAAATGGGTGGAAGCCATTCCCACAAGGAATGCTACAGATAAGGTAATTATGGATTTCATTGAAGAAAATATCTTGAGCCGGTTTGGTTTTCCACAGAGGTTAGTAGCAGATAATGCAAAGGCATTCAAATCCAAGGCAATGGTGGCCTTTTGTGAAAGAAATGGCATCATTCTGAAGCACTCAACTCCCTATTATCCTCAGGGCAATGGTCAAGTTGAATCATCTAACAAGAACATCATTCAAAGCATCAAGAAACTGTTGAAGCATAACAAAAGGTCTTGGGATTCAATGCTGAAGTATGCATTGTGGGCAGATAGGATTACAATGAAACAGACAATTGGTACTTCTCCATTTCAGCTTGTTTATGGTACAGAAGCAATTTTCCCTGTTCAGCTGGGGATTCCAGTGATGAAATTTCTCCAAAATGCTCAAGAGGAGCCAGATGATATGCAAAGGAGAATCTTTGAAATGATAGAGTTACAGCAAAGTAGAGAGAAGGTGGATGAAAAAGCACAGCTGTACAAAGCCAAGATTAAAAACAGGATTGATAGGAACATTAAAGAAAATACTTTCACAGAAGGTGAGATGGTTCTAAGGTGGGATGCAAGAAAAGAACAAAAGGGTAAGCATGGTAAGTTTGACAATCTTTGGTTTGGCCCTCTTCTAGTATCAAAAGTTTTAGAGAACAATACTTTTATCTTGCAGTCCTTGCAAGGTGAGGAGTTGTCCAGCCCTGTCAATGGGCGATTCCTCAAGCATTTCTACAATTTATAAGAGCATTTTCACTGATCATTGTACATACCGGTGAGTGAATCATAATAAGACTCCATGGCCCAATGGAAGTTTTGCAGACAGGTAGATAGAGGACAGAAGGCACTGGTCTACAGGTTCTTGAAGCCTCGTAGGGAGGTCTTCATCCCGCAGCTGGAGCCAGATGTTAAGTCTGAATTTTGTTTCTTCAATTTTGGTTTGATTTGCTTTACTTTATTTTGATTTTTCTCTCTTTTAGGAAATTCCTTTTAGTGTTTTTATGAAATTTTGAGCTTGTTTTTGAAATTTTCAATTTTAAGCCATAGGTTGTTTTTTGTTGAAGGAGTTTTAAAGTCATTTTATCAAAATCATGGATTCACAAATGATTATTCTGAGCTTAATAATGCATGATCACTACTCAAGCAACTTTTAAACCTCACATAAAGTGCCAAAAAGATGAAAAACCGCGAGAAAATAGCACTAGAATTATTCTTGTAGAGCTGGGGTAAAAAAATAATGAAGGCACGCTACAAGAATATCGCGGCCTTCATTTTTTCCGATTTTCTAGCAAATTTTTGTCATGATTTCAAACGATGAATGATTAATCCCATGCTGTGAGTTGTTTGCTACGTGTGAACTCCAGATTCATCATGATTCCAAGTGTTTTCAGGTAGTGAAGCAAATCGTGGCTATCATTACTCCTAATGCGGTTTGGTTTGACAGGTAGCCGCGTAATTCAGTCTAATGTGACATGAGTTGTCAGTTGCATGCACTATCAAAGATGAAGGATTTCATGGGGTATCCATAACTGCTAAAAAGTCGAATTGTGTCGCTGCAGAACAAAGGCAAGGTTATTAACGCTGCACAAGAAATTTGGGCTCTTTAATTTCGCCGCTTGCAGTAAAATTGATTGTTGAAGGACATCTGTACATTCGAGGAGAAGAACTTGACAACTCATGGCATGATTTTAAACCACTTTAGTCGATCAATTAACAGGTATTTCATGATAAACACATATATCTGCAAATTTGGGATTTTTTCGACAGGGTTCGTTTTATCAAAATTGGTCGAGGAAAGAGTTAAATTGTGTTGTTAAATGAAATTTTATCCAAAGAGATAGCTTCCTGGGACATGTTGAGATGCTCTGTTAAGTGGAAGACTGAAAATTAGCTCTATATTGGACTATGCGTTTGTTGAAGTTTCAAAGAGGCTGAGTCGAAAACTGTATATGTCATGGTGTTTCAAATATTAATACTGCTGCTGGTGCAACATGAGATAAAGGAGCTGGACTTTTAATACAATATGAAGACCTAGACAGCCTAAACACTTAGTTTTCACTGCATGATTAAAAGTTAATCAGTTGGTCTTGAGGTCAAGTTTGAAATAAGAAACGAACAGAGTATAAGAATATCACCCTTGTCTTTTCAACACAAGGTTCTTGTCTGCAATTTAAGGAGAGTCTCTTGTTTGAATGAATATTGTGCATGATGTCTAGTCTCATTAACAATGCAAAAGGAGCCGAATACCTACAATTGCAGGGAGACCTAATTTGTTAGGTGTGGAATTTTATTGTTTTTGAAAGCAGATGAAGGCAGCGAGGAGTTAAAAGTCTGAAGATAGATGAAAACCTAGTATTATTTTGATTCAAACTGTTGAGAGATGAAAGTGATAAGTTTGAGCTTATTTCTGCCTTATATTCCTCTCATCTAACCTCTGAACAGTTGGCAATTAATATTGAAAGTCTCAATACACAGGTTTATGTTTCATATTGGAGATGAACAACCAATAGAACAATTAAAATGCATGACAGTCACCAGTTGCAGTGAGGAGTTTTGAAGAAGTGACTTAAGTCTCTTATGCTTATTATAAACCTAATCTTTATTAGGAAAACAAAAGTAGCAGACAGAGAAGATCAAAGAGAGTTGTTTTTGAAACCTAAGGGAGTTGAAAAGGAGACAGTCACCTGACTGGTCATTAATTGAATCCTAAAACCTATACAGTTTCATCCTCTGAAGGAAAATGGGCAAGAGTGGTAAAATTAACAGAGCTGAACCAACTGATGTGGGGTGGATTGAAAACTTCCCGGGATGTGTTGAATTGTTTCATCAAGCAGGTTGGATGGAATTTTTTAAGAGGATAGATGGGCATAATACAGAGGTGTCCTATAACTTTGCTCAAGGTTTAAAAAATGACACAGTGACCTTTAATACTCTCAAATTCAAGCTGACAGTAGAGCTGATCTCAGAAGCCACAGGGATTAAAAAGGAGGGTGAACCATGGTTCAAGAAGCTACCTTTTTACTTTGATCCACAAAGATATCTTTTACCAAATGTCACTCCTGATTGGAATAAAGGCATCCTTATTCAACATTTCAGAAAGGAATGGATAGAGCCAATTAGGATTTTGCAGAGTTATGTTACTTGCGAAGGCAGGTATGCTTATGTGTATAAATATCACTTCAGATTCCTTCAACACATGGTGGGAGTGTCAAAGATGAACTTGCCATTCTTCTTTCTGAAAAGCTTGCAGAAAATGTCCAGTAGGGTTAAGCAGCATGAAGATCATACATCTCAATCAATCTTTCATCATGGGCTAATTAAGCTGATTATTAGCACAGTTTTACAACATGAAGGGAAGACTTGGGACTTCTTCATCTTTTGGTCTGGTTTTCAAACCAAAGAAGAAGATCAGAAACCTAAGAGGCAAGCTGACAAGGGTAAAGTTATGATGAATAAATTAGGTAAAAAAGTGAAAATTGAAGACAAGGAGGAAGTCAAGCAGGAGGAAGCATCAGAACCTGTTGAACATGACAGTCAGCCTAAAGTATTTTCAGCTGCTAGTAAAGGGCAATACTCACTGTTTACAAAAGAGGGAAAACAGCCTGAGCAGTACTTGGCACCTGCAGAGAGCTCACATGAAGTGAAGGCTGCTGATATAAAAGAGGTTGCTGTACCTAAGGAATAATTTCAGACTGAGCAGAAAAGTCCCATCACCATTCTGTCAGATGATGAGGGATATTTACTAGAGGAGGGTCAGCCCATGGTTAAAGCAGAAGTCAAGGCTGAAGCCTGGAAAGAATTCTTCACTTCAGAAACAAAAAATATTAAACCTAGCAGGAAAAAGAGAAAGCTGGAAGTGATGGAATTTGCATCCGTCCAATATCAAGGAAGTACTTTGAAAATTCTAGGAGAAACAGCACCTAACTGGAGACCTAAGACTAGGCTGAAGAATAAACTAAGACTAAACATAAAGAAGTTACTCAACCCTAAGTTAAACACCAATGAAGTTACAATGTTAGATGATCTATCTCCTGATGAAAAGCCAAAGGTTAAGAAAGTTAGCAGAAAAGAAAAGAAGCCAGCAGTTGTAAAAGCTTCTTATGTGCATCCTGCAGAAGCCAAGAGTTCATTAGAAGGTTCGAGCCAAGCAAAACCTAAACTGTTAGATATCTTTCTTGAAATAAGAGCTGATCTTTTAAAGCAGCAGGAATTGAAAGAAGAAGCTCCTTCAAGTGAAGCAACAGGTGAAGAAAACCCTAGCAGCATTGATACTCCTTCAAACCTGCTAGATGAAGATGAAATCATATTTAAGAAGCTAGATATACCTTGGAATCCCAGCAGCACACAAGAAGGTATAACAGGAAAAGTTATTGATACAGATAAGGAAAATATGCAAAGAGCAATTTCACAGTACAAGCATCAGATAGATTATCTTCAAGAGACTAATGATGGCCTTATATTGGCCAACAGAAGGTTGAGGGAAGAACTGCAAGAGGTAAATGATCATTACCAGGAATTGATAGTTGTTTCAAGGGAGGCTTTAAAGAGGAAAAGGAGTGCTGATGAATAGTCTGCAGAATTGAAGAAAACAGTTAAGGATTTACAGCAGGAGAATGAAGAGCTTCAAAGGAAGATAGCTGACATGGAGAAGGACAAAAGCAAGCTAGGAGGCAATCTCAAGCCCTAGATGGAATAGCACTACTCGCTGAGGCAGCAAAAGATTTGTGAGATGATTATGGAATCAGTTAGTTGTTATCTTTTGATAAACACATATGTTAGTGATTTACTATTTTTAGCATATTTTGTAATTTTGTAAGTTTGTACTTTTTACTTTACCTCAGCGAGTTGATAGAGGTAGTTAGGGTTTTAGACCCAACTGATTTTTGTAAAGAAACACTATTTAGAGAGATAGGAAATTCATTAGTAGGGTTCTAATTTTTGGGAGCTATAGGAGGTCTGCAGACTGTTTGTATCTTCAGACTTATTCAGAGCAAAGTATTGTGACTCTTATAAGCATTTGCTGATGAAATTATGAGATATATATGACTTTTCCCCTTCAGTTTTTTCTGTGTTGGCTTCATTATTGAACTTGTTTAGTTTCTTAATAGATATATTCATTGCTGGTTAATGTGTATTTGCTGGTAATGCTTGTCTGTTATGTATGAACCTCAACATTGTTTTTCTGTTGGATCTTGTGTGATATATCATGCATCTTTATCATCTTTTGTTTATGATTTAGTTGTTATTTTGTTTCTGAATGTATTCCCTTATAGTTCCTAAAGCTTACAACCATTAAAACATTACAGAAACCCTAAACCTTATCTGTTTTATTGAATTTTATCTTGAGTGTGTGTTGGCTTGTTTCTCTGGCCTTAGAAACAATTTCTGGCACAAACACATAGCATTCCCAGATACATATCAGTACAATGGTCATGAATAAGCATAATAGGAATGTGTCATGAGTGGTCATCACCACCTACAATATATAGTGAAGTATGGTCTCCATACTGAATGAAGGAATATGGTACATAAGAAGGTACATTGAACTTTGGCATGACAACTAAAATATCATAAATGTTGTTGCAATCAAGGAAGTATCATATATGGTATGCCACCAAACTCTAAGGTCTTCTACAAAAATTGCTTCTAGTACATGTCTCATAACGTGAATAAAGGTGTTGAGGTCGAACATGATGAACCATCATTTGATTACCAGTCATTGATTTATACTGTTGACATATGTGAGACATCCCACTAATAATGATAATGGAAATCAAGGTACAAAGTGCATTCAATCAAATATAAATAGGTGTGTTGAGGATGAACAGTTTAAAAAATTCATAGATTAGGGGACATTGTTGTATTCCGAAATCTGTCGATGGCAAGAGAACCTTCCAATGATGAATGAAAGACTCAAGGAACTCAATGGACTCTATATTCCTATTCCATAATAAATTATTTGAATTTGATGGAATGGAATCCGCTGGAACATTAGAGGAAATTTGGGGTCTAAAATGGGCCTTATAAGAAAACGCGCCAATAATAAGTTCTTGTGAGTTGGAATTCAATAACCAATAGAATTCCAATAAAATGAGTCAACCATAATGGTTGAATTGACATATTTGTCATAAAAAAACTACTTTTTTTGTTCATATTTTCGACATATCTCCCTGTGTTTTTACTCAAATTTCGATTAGGAGAGCTCGTTGGATGCAAAATTTGATTCCGCATCCAACACGTAACTACATTGCATAATTTTGACGGACCCTGCTACCCCAAAAACAAGAAATACCTGAAAAAACATGATGATGACTCTCAAACCTGATCATATTGTTAATTTAATTGAAAAAACTAAACTAAAAATGGTTCATTGAGCTGCAAGTTATAAACCCTTCTAGGAGAAAAAACTTAAATACTTAGTAAAATAAAAGGTATATTTCTTGTTTATGAGTGTTGAGGATGCTTTTCAATTTATCCTTTTCAACCTCTGCCATATTGAGCTTGGACAGACTTGGGGTTAACTCTGTTGAGGCTCTTTCTGGATCCAGGTTAGACAGTTGGACGACCCTAGTAGCTAGGGCTTCCTACTTTTAATTTTATAGCCTCTCATTGACCTCTTTATATTTATAAACCAAATTCCTAAGCTTTATTGCCTGCTCTAACAACTGTTCTTTTTCTCACTGCACGATAAGCACTCCAATCTAGCCTTTAGGGGGTCATCATCACGTTTTTTTAGGTATTTCTTGTTTTTGGGGGAAGCAGGATCCATCAAAAGTATGCAGTATGGGTATGTGTTGGATGCAGAATCAAATTCTGCATCCAATGAGCTCTCTCGATCAAAATTTGAGTAAAACCACAGGGAGATATGTCGAAAATACGAACACAAAAAGTAGTTTTTTTTCTTTTTTCCTCCAAAATTAATAAATATTATTTTATTATTTTAACTATTATTTTATTATTTTCCTTAGGAGGCCCATTTTATACCTCAAAATTCCTCTAATGGGAGGGAATTAAGGCATACCCCATCAACCAACATGACGTACTCAACAACGCTGGATTATTTGGAAGAACTCAGATGAACAAGATGTGTGTGAAATAGTAACCAAAGTATCGGGAATGACCAACATGCAGAGTGAATATAACTGATGAATTTCCAACTCAGGTTAAATACTTCCTTCGAACAAGAGCATAAGGAATATGGAAACGCTTAGGAAACACAGACTCTAAGTGAAAATTGGGAGAACTTTGTGACACAAGAGGCATAAAAAAAGGCTCCACAGTGACTGGAAGGATAACCAATAAGAGGAGAAAGCTCTTACTAACAAGTACATCTCGTAAGGTCATAATACAAACCCAACCAACTGTGAATGGACTAATGGACTGTGCTCTATTCGAAGGAGAAACGACAGCTTCCAAGGTGAGACAATATCATTTCTCATTCGACTTTTTATGCTTTATATTTTTTTGGTATTTTTCATGTTAAGAAGCTTAAAAAGGAGTAAAATTGATTATAGTACAACAAGGAGGAGAAGGGTGTCATGGGAAAGCAAGCTAGTTCCAAGAAGTGGAACATAACTATGCTCAATACAAGAAAGCATATTGAGGATAATGACACTCGAGGGGATGTCTCCTTTAGGTATGGGATAATCAAGCTGCAAAAGCTAATTGAGAGGCTCTGCTCGAACAAAATTAAGACAAGATTGGGCTATATGGCTTATAAAAATGAAGCATGGAATCGGCTTTAAGCTCAATAAGGAAAGCAGACACATGCAATGCATTTACAACTTGATAAAAATGAAAGTCCCTATAGGAGATGGCCAACATAAAAGATAAGAAAGAACATGAGGTTTCTATTTGAAGGCATGGAGGGACTAAAAGGGACTCTCAGAATTAAGGAGGACACTCATCATGTGAACCAAATGGAAAAATGGTATAAAACTAGGGTACCCATGATCGGGGAAGCTCTATCGTTTACATAATGACATTTCTAGTAGCAATGGAATGGTTATGTGACATTAAGAAGTGGGTTCGTACCTATGGTTAAGGTGACATATTCATGAGATAATGCACAATGCACGCAGAAAGTGCTCCTATCATATATGTAATTTTATTTTTATACATACCATGGGCATGAAAAATCCAAAACTCAATGAGAGCGCACCAACAAATGGACCCTACACAATGACATTAGTCCAAAACAACTACAAATAGTTAGTAAAGATTCCAAACTATAGGATATAGGGAGGATTGATCATGAGAAAATTATTCAAAGGAATCAATGTAGTGGACGATGGTAAACAACAAGGAATGTAAGTTGTAGACCCAACGTGCATGTATTCACTACCACCCCCAGGGGAATGAACACTAGTGTTAAGACCAGCTGAAGGAAGTAAAAATACCTCGACGAATGGAGTAGAAGGTGGAATATTACCACTTCTGAATCGATGCACAATGTAAGGGGATAATGTTCCCCCCATTCTAACACCAGGGTCTGCACTAGAACCTTGGATGGGTGACGGAATACTAGTAGTGATGTTTGGCATGCCAAACATAAACGGACCTAAGATAGAGGGAAATGACTAAGTCTCGACACTCGACCTTTCGGAGGAAAATTGTTTTGTGGACATATGTAAAGTCTGATAACTGTGGTCGTGTAGTATGGGAAGAACCATCTCCACGAGGGTCGGTAATTGGAGGCTTGAAAATTCATATAATAGATGAAGGAGGAACCTCAAAGGCTCCTTCCCCCATTATAAATGATGGGAAAAAAAGGAACTCTGAGGATTATAAAGTGGTACTCATGGTAAGAAATGCGTGGGAACTTTTATGGAAAAGAGGATTCCTAGAGTGTCTAATCCTCTTACAAAGAGGAGGTGGAGGATCACAAGGTGGTATTCCAGCTAAATGTCAAGATCAGTGGGGTGCCAAAAATTGATCCATGATGACCCACAAATAAAAAGACTCACATAACTACGATCCCTAAATTCAACTGGTGCACACATAGCATACCCTTAAGTAAAACTAGGTCAGATGAAAATAAGCCAATAATGAGGAAAAGTGAGCTCCTGAATGCAGCAGGTATGTCTCACCTAGTAGAGGCTTGAGACTCCCATATACTATAAGCAGAGGTCTGTAACCAATTATAGTGTCCCTCAGCTTCAACGTGTAAAGCGACTATGTTGTACAACCCATAAAATAACATCCTCTAAGAAACCCTTGCAATACCTAGGTAAGGAAAATAAGGTCACCCCAATATAATCAATGCTTAGGTGGAAAGTCATAGGAGGAATCTACCATGTGAGAAGGGTAACAAATCCTGAAGCTCGAAATCACCAAAGGTACCTCAAAATCCCCCAGATATGAATAAGATCCTAGAAACATCTCTAACGCTCAACCGAAGGTAGTGGGGGGATATCCCCACCACCCAAGTGTGCTCTACCTTGTGCTTAACTCCTATGTAAGAGGAGTCTCCTGAGAACACTAATCATACTAAGGAATTCTCTTCTCATCTGTACATACACCCAATTGTTGTGTTTCACAGTCTTGGAGAAGTTTACTCGCAACATCCTATTCCAAGAATATAAAACCTAAGCTTGTTGGTGCACCCTATAAAATAAAATTGTTGTCATCAAATTTAATTTAAGTGTTAATTATAGTTGTGATTACTCAAGGGAAATGGAAGTGCAACTAGTGATGTTACGAATCAACAATGAAAGGAAATATGCACACCTAAAAACAATTCCAAGTGCAACTTTGTTTTAAAATGAAAAATGGTATGCCACTATATGTAATGCACAAAAATTATTTCCTTTTCAAATTCCAATGCAATCCTTCGTGTATGAAATCCTAAACACTACTCTCATCCAAGAAACCCAATCCAAGTACCTCCTTAATTTCATATGTGAGATGCAAGTAAGTATGAAACTATAGAATTATTTTTCATTTTCAATATAAATGAATGGTAATGCAATAAAAGTCATTAAAATTATCAGTATCTGCAACAAGCAGAAAACACAATCCAAGCAAGAATTTGAGACCAAAAAAATAATGCACTAATGGAAAAACAAAAAGGAGATAAATTAACAAGAACAATTTAAAAAACAAAAATTAAAAAAAGGTCTTTGGTCACAAAAGGAGTAGTCAATAGAAAACAATGGTACCCAGGAAGACTCATCCACACTCACAACCCACACAAAAACTTCACACATCCATAAATCAACCAAAAGGGAGGATGCAAACAATTGTTTATAGAACATCAGCATGTGTAGGCGATTTGGTAGAGCACAACCTGTGTATATATGTGACTGTATCTTTTCTGACCCACGTATACAAAGAAGAAAGTGGTAAAAATAAGGCCAATGGTAAAACCACTCTAGTGGACTATTAATGAATGAACATATTACGAAATGTGACACATAAATGAGTAGAAATAGACCAAATGGGATAAACAAAACACCCAAAATTCCAGCAAAAGGGAAGTACCCCTATCAGAGTCGCCAATTTTGTTACAGAAAAAACATCCTGCGACTTGGGGTGGACCACAACAGATAGTATGACACCAGAAACTAGTCCACTCTCCAGTATGCTAGATATAAAGAAGAATCTAAACACTAATTGAAAAGAACAATACCTTAACCAGACATTCGAGGAAGATGCCCATTGAGCTCTCAATCAAAACTTGTCCCCACATTTCGTCCTCAACAACAAAGAGATATACAAGCATGATATATAATGTGTTAGTGTCTAATCTAGCATGTTCAATTTAAAGATGTATACAAAGTAATTACATCCATGGATATAAATATTCATAATTACACATGAAATTGGATGAGAAACGGATATTTTTATTAATGTAAACAAAGATACAAATGACAACCTTTGTTGGCACCTCGTTGGAATCCTCTGGGAAATGGAAATATCACAAGGAAAATCATAATATTGGGAGATAACACTAATGGCTTCCTCGAGGAAAAAGGGATGCAGACTCAATTATTTAAGAATGGGGCAAAATTTCGTTATAATCTCTTTACTCTCCAAAATTCTGCTGCTCCAATGCTTCAAAATGTCTGAATATATCACCCCTCAATAAAAAGTGAATGGTCGAATTGGAGCATTTCTCGGCATATGGAAGGCCAAGGATCTACTCATTTGTTACTTAATGGAGAAAACTCTAGATATTTTTTATTTTTGAACATAAAATCTGATGTACACAGGTGATAGTGGTGCAAGATGCGTATACACAAGTTGTAGACTTGTTGTTGGAGACATTTACCCACCATGCACACTTAATTTGGTCAATTTGGCCTTGTTAAACCACTATCCTAAGTTTTATTGGCTTAATAGGCATCAAATGAGCACACTATGACATCAACATGAGCACACCCATGCCTACCTTTAGTCAAAGAGGCCAACTAAGCCTTCTCCTTCATTCGGGGAGGCTAACTGGGCTTCTTCCTTCAAACAAGGAGCACTCCGGGGGTGATCTAAGTGTCATAAATGAACCTAATTTCTCACTGATGGTTACAATCAGTTAAGCTAAGTGGTGAAAGTGCCCCCACTCATTATATTGATTATTTTTATTAATATTTATGAACTGGAGTCAACTAAGGCACCTCCAACAACCTCTGATGACTAGTTTGACTTCAGTTAACCTCATTGGGGTTCATTGGAGTTAATGATGTGCTACCACTTGTTGGTTGGCATGCAGTGACATGTGTCAGAGCTACTTTCAGTTAGACTCAGTCATACATTGCACTTCGACTTTAGTTAGGACTCAGTTGAGTCAATCAGGACTTGATCAGTTGGTTAACTAAGTGTGTTTACTATGGCTTAGAGTCAGTTAAGCTACACCCATTCATTCAATTTGAATGACCTCCATAGGAATTTGAATTGTATTGGAATTCATGCATCTTGCATGATCATTGTATTGTATTATTCATTCTCTATTGATTATACAGAGCTACTACTTCCATTGTAGCACCATTATGCAAATTTTATGCTTAATTGTCTGAAATCTTTGTGAGACTGTGTTTTTAGTCCCTAGATCATTATGACAGATTAATATGATATCAGAGCTCACGGCGGGACGAAGCTCAGATATCTCAAAAACCATGTTTTTTGACAGATCTTGCATGAAAATTTGAGCAAAAGCTCAAAAATACAGCACTGTACCAGAAGCCAAGGCTTACCACTTAATACCCCAAGTTAAGGAATTGTTGGTCAAGCTTACTTGATCAACTATATTGGGTGTGATGAAAGCCTAAAATGTGCAGGCTGTTCGACCTTACGGTGACGTTTTTTTTGTGATTTGCAGGTTTTAACAAGTGAAAAGCATTTGCTCCAGCAATTTGAAATGGCTTCTTCCATCAAACTCTTGACTCCGTTCAATTTCCATTCATGGAAAGGAGATATGGAGATCCAGCTACATGCCATATGACTCTATTGGGTCACTATGGACACTGAAGAAGAGCCTAGTTCTATGACAGACAAAGCTAGATTATTGAGCAAGAAAGATAAAGAATTCGAATTCTTCTACCTCTCTCTTTCCCGGGATCTTCTTTTCCATCTCTCGGGATTGAAGACTCCAAAGGAAATTTGGAACAAATTGGAAACCCTATATGGAAAACAGGATGATTTGAGAGTATACCAGCTTGAAATTGAGTTGATGTCTCTCCAACCTTCCAATTTCGAGACCTTAAATAAATTTTTCACAAAGTTCAAGCACATTGCCTTACTGTTGAAGCAATGTAAGGTGGAGAAGTAGGATGATCAGCTCATCCTAGCCATTCTCTCCAAACTTGGAGCTGATTATTCGATGTTTGTTTCTACATTCCGTGTGGGGGAGCTCACAACCCCTAGATGGAAGATTCCTTCACTCAATGCCTTCATTGAGTCCCTAACAAGTGAACATGATAAGCTTGTCTAGATGGGGATCATTAGATCCTCCCATGATTAATCCCTCTATGTCTCAAGGCCCAAAGATCTGAAGGGTAAAGGAAAGCAACAGAAGAACCCAAAAACCAAATTCGAAGCTCATAAGCCTAAAGATGAAAACCAGCAGCATGAAGAGCCTTCTGGCTCGAATAAGAACAAAATAAAAGGGCATCATGGGAAGGAAAAGTTCAAGTGTTCATACTGTGGGAAGGGCTTCCACCTTAAACATGCCTGCATGAAAAAGAAACTTGATGAAGCTACTTCTCTTCTTGAGAACAATCACATCAATCTTCCTAGAATATTTCAGAGGAGAGATCAACAAGATCGGGAACCACATCATGAAAGAGTTCATTCTCTCATGGCAAGCACTTCGAATTCCAAAGATCTCTTGATAGATTCTAGAGCTTCGAATCACATGATGGTTGAAAGAGACTCTTTCTCATCTTTGGAAACTGGAAAATCCATTCCCATCCATATGGGAGATGACTCCACAATCATATCTGAAGGACAAGGTAATGTAGATCTTGATCATTGTTATTTTTACAATGTTCTATATGTACCATATCTTGCATCAAAACTGCTAAGTGTTTATCAAATGACACATATGGGAGTGCCCAAGAGAGTCTCCTTTAGCCCGGATGATGTAGAGATCACAGAACTTGCATTCGGAAAACTTGTAGCAAAAGGCCTTGCAAACCATCATGCAAAAGCCTATGATTTCTCCAATTTTGTGGCAGATGCAAATCCCACCGCATTGCTGACTCATGGAAATGAAGTTAGTATATTGTGGCATGAGAGGTTCAACCACCTGAAATTTAAATACTTGCAGAAATTATAGAAGAATTCTATGGTTGAAGGCCTCCCGGTCATCAAAGCTACCACTAGGATTTGCAAGGGCTGTGTTATTGGCAAGCACCTTGAGCATAAGTTTGATTGGGGGAAGGAAACCCGAGCATCATGCATTTCATAGGGACTTCACTTAGTGAACCTCTTACATAGCACGTGCAATCGTGGGATATTAAAGAATACCCTTAATTTCGAGAGATATTGACCCAAACTCTTTTTGTTGAAACCCCCTCCCAATACTTAAAACCTCCTCCCCACTCCTTTTTATACCTCGATCCTTATAAAACACCCTACCCACCCCCACCTTAAACCCCTCATCCCCTCAATACCTGCAATATATTGGTTCAATTTTTTATAATTTTTAAACCCACAATATGAACAAATGTGATAGGATATTGGTCAACAAGTGAAGCCCCCTGTGATGCATCTTGGGACTGATACATTCTGATATCAGCGGTCGCATGCCTATCACATCCATGAATGAATCAAGGTACGTTCTGACTTTCATTGATGACTTTTCTAGATACACATGGGTCTTTTTTATTAAAAAGAAGTCGGAAGTCTTGGAAAAATTCATTAAATTGAAGGCCTTGATTGAGAATGCATCTGGCAAAAAGATCAAGATTTTGAGATCTGATAATGGTGGGGAGTATGTCAGTAATTATTTACTACAGAAATGTTCCCAAAGTGGTATTCAGATCCAACATTCAGTGCCCTACACTCCCCAACAGAATGGTGTAGCGGAGAGGAAGAATCGGTCTCTCAAGGAGATGACCACTTGTATGATGGAATAAAGAAGTTAACTGCAAATTTGTGGGAAGAATCCATGCATACTGCAGTATATATTTAGAATAGAGTGCCACACTCATTCGTGAAAGGGAAGACCCCTTTCGAATCATATTTCAGACACAAGACAGATGTTTCGAATCTGAGGGTGTTTGGGTCCACTGCATGGGCCCGAATTCCGCTTGATAAAAGGAGGGATTTGCAACCACAAATCATAGAGTGTCTATTTATTGGATATCCTGATGAATCTAAAGGTTTCAAGCTGCTGGATATCAAAACAAAACAGATCATCATTGAAAGGAGTGTCATGTTAGATGATCATCTTCAGGAGGTGGAACTAGTGAAGGAGAAAACTGCTGAATTTCCTTCCTATTCTACTGAATATTTGTATGATGTAATTGGGGGTGATAACCCTGATTTGGATCCTCTAATTTCTGATATCAGTGTACAACAAACATCAGATTTTGAATCAGAACCTAAAGTACAAAATCATCTCCCAACTTGGGCCCAACAGACACTCTCCTCTGCAGGTGATAACATTGGAAATACGGATGATCCAAGGAGAACCTGGTCTGATTTCCAAAGAGCAGGTATTTCTCTCTCTTGTCCTGATTATTTTCTTTCCAAATCTTGTTATTTAATGATAATTTCAGACCCTAAGTTTTACTACCATGCTCGGAAGGATCCGAGATGGCAAGTTGCCATGGATGAAGAGATGAATTCTCTTTAGAAAAACATCACTTGGGAGCTATTTCTCTTCCTCCGGGGAGGAAATTGGTTCAATGCAAGTGGGTGTTTTGGACTAAGGTTGCTGCTGATGGAAGCACCTGAAAATATAAGTCAAGGCTAGTAAAAATACATTGATATTTTAAAAAATTATTTATTTTGATTTTATAATTATAAAATCTTACTCTTTAATATTTATTTTATTAAAATTTAAAAAAAATATGATATTATAAAGATTTTATATTATATTAAACTTATAAAAAAAACTAACAAAATTATTAAAAAAATTAACATTTTTAAAATAAGATATTATAAATGGCATATACTATAATATTATTATAAAATATAAATATATAAAAAATAATAATCTATTCAATTTTTAAATTTTTGAAATTTTAGATAAATATTTAATCATAATTTTAAATAAATTTTCAATTCGATATATAAAAAATAAAAATCTATTAGATTTTGGAATTTTTGAAACTTTAAATAAAATATTTAATCATAATTTTAAATAAATTTTTTATTTTATAAAAATGGTTAAATTTTGAAAAAATAAAACATTAAAAAATGTTTAATTTTATTATATAAAAATTAAATTAATTTTCTAAAACTTTAATTTTATATATTATTTTTTAATAATAAAATTTAACTTTTCAATATATAAAAAACTCATTCAATATATAAAATTTAATTTATTATTTATATTATATTTTAGTAAATATTAATAAGTTATGTATTATTATTATTATTATTATTATTATTATTATTATTATTATTATTATTATTATTATTATTATTATTATTATGATAATAATAATATTATTATTATAATGATAATAATATTATTATTTAAAATTATTATTTTTATATATTAAATTAATATTAAAATTAAAAGCATTTTTAAAAATATATTTAAATTAGAAATAATAAATTTTAAATGGTTTATTCATTCTTTAAAATATATATGTAACCTAAATTAAATTTTCAACTTTGGGATAGATTAATTTGCCAATATATGCACATAATAAATAGCTCTAAAATTAATGAGTTGATGGAATGAATTGATACAGCATATTATCGAATTAGAAAGGTTGTCAAATTGCCAATGCAATCAGAGGTTATTGGGAATACTTGTTCTCCTCCATGGAAATCTGCTTCCCTAACATTTTCTTAATTGTTATTCGTATCCAATGAATGATGAAAGGAAATGTTTGGAGCATGCAATCGATGTTTCAATCAATAATTTTGTCCCAACCATTCATTCTATAAAACTAATTCGTATCAAGGTGGGGTAGCAAGGAATGAATCTAATCTAAATTTAGAATTTAGCGGTATGCTCCTTGGTTAAAGCTACTTTAGTTGGTATTTTACTACCATGTAAGAAAAGTTAATCTTTTTATTTAGATTATGGTATTTTTATAATACCAGTAATATTTAGATTATGATAGTTTATTGAAAAAATAATTAGAAAAATAATAAATTTTAAAATAATAAAATTTAAAATAATAATGACATGTCAGAAAACACAGTTTCTCAAATTTCTTTATGAGTTGAGAATCCACGTAACCGGTAAAGAATAGAGTAATAAAGCCAACTTATAGTATTGCTTAACATGACACAATTAACCATATGAGTGATGGTGTGTATCTAGGCGACGATGAATGTATCGCTAGTTCAAAATTCAATGAAGTGGTAGCTTTGAATCATAGAGTTTTCCTTGGTTTCTTATGCAGAAAAATCTTTTATCAATGGTGTGATTGTGTGGGTTGGTTTTGCTGAAATTTTATGCGTCCTGTTCATTGTTGTGGCCCGTATTTATGTTTAAATAAAGAGTACTATACAATATCGAGAAAAAGCAATGATATCATGTTGTCTGTTTCACTGTTTCATTTTTTATGATAGCATGTTAGTTGTTTGCCCTGCTTGTTTTTCCATTGTTTTAGATTGTAGCATTAAGAATGGAAAAATAACAAAACTTTAGCTCTAACACACGAGTAAATTTCTGCAAGCATCCACAATCACTGAAACGCATCACCACCAAAATGGGTTTAAAATGGGTTTACCACAGGCCTATCTTAACACGTGGATTTTGGGCACACAACTACACCATAGAAACAACACGTGCTCGTTTTCAAAATTCAAATACATCTGTTGAAAATAGCTCACCACATGTAAATGGAGGTGGTAGCTGGAGGTACATCTTCTTCAACCTTTGATGCGGTGCAACTTGGTAATGGCCATCATGTTAGGAAGGCCCTGAAAACTGGATCTAGGACCGAGGGAGAATTTTTTACCAATTTATACAAAGTCATGAATATATAGAGAACAACAGATGATACACAAGGCATCTCATAATCTAGCGGCATGGTCAAAAGATGTATCTAGGGCATTGCTACTAGCTATGTATAGAACATATGCTTCCTTGTCTAAGTGGCCATTTAATGTTTGGAATGAGTACTTTATTGTTATAATTATCATTCTGCAACATCATGATGTTGAGGGAGGGAGCGCCAACAAATGCACAAGTAGAGAGTTTTCTCGATTAAAATGAAATCGTTCCCTTGAATCAATATGATGGGTATTCACCTCTCTATTCTTTGTAAGCAAGACAAACCTACATTTTCAATTTTATTGAATGAACATATGGTTTGTGATTGATAAAACTTTAGGCTCAATCTACATCATACACACTAGTTTTCAATGATGTAATATTTTTTATTGTGCAGGTGTATTACAATGGGAGATGATCAAATACGAGGCATCTCTACTATTATTTTTCTACTTCAGAGTGGAATCCTACAAAAGACTCGATTGTTCTTTGGATCAATTGTGTCCCTGGTTTCTCTGGTTTGAATTCAGTTCTCTACCTTCTTGGTTTCTTTTTCCATCTTATTTCAAACCTTTGGTTTTGGTTTTAATTGGACTGAAAATGGCTACATTATTTATTCTTATTATTATATGGGATTGATAATTCTTCCACGGAAACATAAACCTAAAAGGTAAAAAACCGATCCTGGAAATTTCAATATCAGTGGGTGGGAATTAAGGATACTAGTAATAAAATTTATTGTGAATGTCATTATGCATCAGATGAACTTAATCAATTTCACCAGATATTTTGTTGCCATTAATTTTTTCAGTTGGAGCTTTCAAGCTAAGAAGTGTACGATTTGGCTATGTTTTCAGGTTGTTTCTACTGGTCCATATGACAAGGGATGGAGCGTTTCTGCTACTGGTCCATATGGTGATGGGTTGAACTTCACCTTATGTTTAATGGTTGTTCATTGTGTTGGGATTACTAATTCTTATTTTTCCAATATGTTATTGTGCATCCCCTCATATTTTGCCTATGAAACCTATCTTCATAGGGAGTAAATGGATTGGATTGACTATAGTGGAATTTAATTCTATTCGACTAACAATACATTCAATCGCATTTTCTTCAATACAACACATGACAATGTCTTCTTTCTATTGATAAAACATACTAGCAGTGCCATGGTCGTTTGGGATTCTAATCAAAATACTCCCACAGATAATACATATATGTTTAATTTCTCTGAAGATGGGGATGCATCCTTGAATTTAGGTGGGAACGTCATATGGTCTACTCAAACAAGATGCAATAATGTTGAGACCGTGGAGTTGTAAGAATCTAGCAATTTGGTTTTCTTGAATAAGGATGGCCAAGTCCTCTGGAAGATATTTGATCAACCAACTGATAATCTTCTATCCAGTGAAAGCCTTAAATTTGGGAGAAATATCATTAGCAACTTTGGTTATATGAATTTTTCTTTTAGTAGTTATACCCTCGAAATGCAGGAATAAAATCCGGTCCTCTATGTTGTCTATAATCCTCCTCAACTTTATTGGGCCATGCAAGAGGAGGTACAAAGAATAATTTTGAATGAGGGAAACCCTGTGACTGCAATTTTATTTGATAGATATTTGGGTATGTATGATAGAAACCAAACATGTTCATCTTCTCAAACATTCCAAAGATGTCAGGTATATGTATAGCGGTATTAGGCACAAAGAAATGTATAACCTTCCAATTCCTAGAAGGGGGATGTTATAGCGGATTTCACCACTCCAGGTGAATCACACTTTGTATGGCCTTCCCCTGTCCTGCTGTAGACTCATTAGACCCTATGGACCACTTTTTGTCCTTTGATTTTTCCTTGATCATCCCTAAAAACATATAAAAAATGATATACGCGGCTTTTAAACCTATAAGCACGTACATACACACGTTTGACCCATATAACCGTGTACATTGGGATGTGTGCATAATCCAAATCCTTTTGGAGTTTTCCTTGACATGGATCCGACTCATTTGACTCCTAGCATTCCATATGCCTTGAGATCACTCGGATTCGACCTTTCATTACCCCTTTGAAAAGCTATATAAGGAATCCCTTGGTACATTGAAGGCATGAGAGAGAATTGAGAGAAAAGAAACTATAGTCCATTGTTGACGGAATTTATGCTTGAGTCTGCATCCCTTTGTCCCTTGGAGCACTTTTGTGTTCTTCCCAAGCTTGCCTTTCACTTGTGAGCTTGCTATATAAGTGATGGAGGATTGAAGTGGTGGAGGCCCAAGTGGGGGATTCAGTTTCTTCGGTTCGCAAACGTGCCGACAGAGGTTGTATCTTGTAATCTCTGATTTATATTAATAAGAACTATATTTTCCTGTCCAATAATGTGTGTTTGAATGAATATTTTATCCATGGGATTTTGTCAAATGCTTATACATTATTGATTATATATGCTAGAATAGATCTAACACCATGATATATAGAATGCTTGTATTGTTTACTTGTTGTTGAGAAAGTAATTTATCAATTCAAGATGAAGTTGGAAAGCTCAACGGAGATCTACTTCAACTGTCTGGAATAAGGTACGAGGTCTGATCCTTTAGTGTCAGACATTTAATTTCTATTGCATATTGGAAAGGATTGATTTCTGGAGTCAAGCTGTCTGTTGTGGTACCCCAAGACATAGGAATTTCTCTCTGTAACAGAATTGGTGACTCCACTGGGGAGTTCCCAGTAGTTGTCCTTTGGGGGTTGTTTTTTCGGCATTCAATGTATTTGAATTGCTCTTTCTCTCTTGTTTCTATGTCAGGTATGGGGGCATGTATGCCTGGTAGGGTCTGATTGGTGTGAATTTAGTCTCATCCTGTCTATTTGCCTTGAGTTTGTGCACTTTTTCTTCCCATACACAGGTTTTTGACTTAGAGTCGCGTATACACACGGTTTCCTCTGCGATTTTTGTGTATACACGCGGGTTTACTACGAACATTCGTGTATACCCTTGATTTTTCCTTTTTGTGGAAGATAATTGGTTGTTGGGTGAATTCTGATATTTGCTGAGTCTCCTTCGGCATCGCCTGAATCTATTAATACCTCTGTTTCTGACCAGAAACGTTTTTTTTAGGCTAATTTTTTCTTTTTTAAGAAGGTTCTTGTCATGGCATTTTCGATTTTTTGTTTGAGATTAGTGCATTAGAGTTCTTTTACCTTAGTGCTTTGCTTGAATGTTGTTTATGTGTGCTTGTAGAGTCTGGGGGTTGTAGAATCATTCTTTTAATTTTTGCATCTCTTTTATTTTCAAAAAATCCAAAAACATTTGCTTATCATCATGCATTGCATTTTGCACTTTGCATTGTACTTGCACTAGATTTGCTTTGGAGTACTAGTTAGGACTTCATATAGGAAAATTTGCATCCATCATTTGAAGAAGAATTTTGCATTTCACGTCGTAGCATACCCTGTTTTCATGGACACAATGCATTTGCATTGATTGTTAGGTGTGCATTTTACTTCTTGTTGCGTCATAACACCATTAGTGGCACGATCATATCCTGTTTTTGAGTAATAAATCCAACTAAAATCAACGCTAAATTAAAATGAACTACACTCTTTTCTTTTCTAGGGTGCACCAAAAAGCTTAGGTTTTAGGATCTTGGAATAGTTCATTGTAATTCAATTCTCCAAGATCACTAAACAACAACATCTAGGTGTCTGTCCAAGTGAGTGTGTGAAATCCTTGGTATAACCAGTGTTTCTTAGGATCCTCCTCTCAAAAGGGATTTAAGCACGAGGCAGTGTGAGCGGTTATTGATTGGGATGACCCCTAGTCATAACTGAGTATCACCGAATATATTTCTAGGATTGTATTCATATCTAGGGGCTCTTTCAAGAGTTTCGGACTTCGCTACCCTGCCCATACGGTCAATCCCGCCTGCGACCATCCACCTGAGCATTGATTATATTGAGGTGACCTTAGTGGCCTTACCTAGGATATCGAGGGGGTACTTTGCAGGGGTTATTCTGCGGGTGTCTCGGCCAGGTTGGGGTCGGACAGCACAGTCGCTTTACGCGTTGAAGCTGAGGGCCACAATAATTGGTTACATACCTCCGCTTGTTGTGTATGGGAGTCTCAAGCCTCTCCTAGGCAAGACATACCTGCTTCATTTGGGAGCTCACTTATCCAAACCTTGTTTGCTTGCATTTGGATTTAGATTTTATTAGTGATTGCTCTATGCATGATAGTTGGCCTAGGGTTTGCGTAAATAGAGAGTCTTTTTCATTTTTTTGAGTCATTGTGGATTCAGGTGCGATTCCGCGCCGTTCTCGTCGTTTAGCAGGACTTTCGCCTTCTACTTCTCCTCCTCCTTTGGGAGAGAGACCTAGATAGTCTAGGCAGACTATGTCACACATTGATTCACACACGGGTTTTTGACTTACAGTCACGTATACACACGGTTTCCTCTGCGATTTTCGTGTATACACGCGGGTTTACTACGAACATTCGTGTATACCCTTGATTTTTCCTTTTTGTGAAAGATAATTGGTTGTTGGGTGAATTCTGATATTTGCTGAGTCTCCTTCAGCATCGCCTGAATCTATTAATACCTCTGTTTCTGACCAGAAACGTTTTTTTTAGGCTAATTTTTTCTTTTTTAAGAAGGTTCTTGTCATGGCATTTTCGATTTTTTGTTTGAGATTAGTGCATTAGAGTTCTTTTACCTTAGTGCTTTGCTTGAATGTTGTTTATGTGTGCTTGTAGAGTCTGGGGGTTGTAGAATCATTCTTTTAATTTTTGCATCTCTTTTATTTTCAAAAAATCCAAAAACATTTGCTTATCATCATGCATTGCATTTTGCACTTTGCATTGTACTTGCACTAGATTTGCTTTGGAGTACTAGTTAGGACTTCATATAGGAAAATTTGCATTCATCATTTGAAGAAGAATTTTGCATTTCACGTCGTAGCATACCCTGTTTTCATGGACACAATGCATTTGCATTGATTTTTAGGTGTGCATTTTACTTCTTGTTGCGTCATAACACCATTAGTGGCATCATCATATCCTATTTTTGAGTAATAAATCCAACTAAAATCAACGCTAAATTAAAATGAACTACACTCTTTTCTTTTCTAGGGTGCACCAAAAAGCTTAGGTTTTAGGATCTTGGAATAGTTCATTGTAATTCAATTCTCCAAGATCACTAAACAACAACATCTAGGTGTCTGTCCAGGTGAGTGTGTGAAATCCTTGGTATAACCAGTGTTTCTTAGGATCCTCCTCTCAAAAGGGATTTAAGCACGAGGCAGTGTGAGCGGTTATTGATTGGGATGACCCCTAGTCATAACTGAGTATCACCAAATATATTTCTAGGATTGTATTCATATCTGGGGGCTCTTTCAAGAGTTTCGGGCTTCGCTACCCTGCCCATACCGTCAATCCCGCCTGCGACTGTCCACCTGAGCATTGATTATATTGAGGTGACCTTAGTGGCCTTACCTAGGATATCGAGGGGGTACTTTGCAGGGGTTATTCTGTGGGTGTCTCGGCCAGGTTGGGGTCGGACAGCACAGTCGCTTTACGCGTTGAAGCTGAGGGCCACAATAATTGGTTACATACCTCCGCTTGTTGTGTATGGGAGTCTCAAGCCTCTCCTAAGTGAGACATACCTGCTTCATTTGGGAGCTCACTTATCCAGACCTTGTTTTCTTGCATTTGGATTTAGATTTTATTAGTGATTGCTCTATGCATGATAGTTGGCCTAGGGTTTGCGTAAATAGAGAGTCTTTTTCATTTTTTTGAGTCATTGTGGATTCAGGTGCGGTTCCACGCCGTTCTCATCGTTTAGCAGGACTTCTGCCTTCTACTTCTCCTCCTCCTTTGGGAGAGAGACCTAGATAGTCCAGGCAGACTATGTCACACATTGATTCACACACCATGGGAGATTCTTCAGAAGGTATTCCTGAACCACCTCCTCCCATTCATGTAGACGATGGGGAATTTACTCCTACTTACGATCCTTCACCTGACTTAGCTGAGTTAGGTCCTGTGATTTCTGATATAGGATCAATGCATGATAGACCTACTCACTCTATGGCTGATTCCCCTTTGATGTGTTACCAGTATGGCATGCCGGAGGACGCCGAGACTCATTTTGAACTCGCCACCACTAGCTATGGTAGTTATGGTATGGTTGGTTTTCCTATGCACGATTTGACATTTCATGTCGAGTCCGACTTCGAGCCTAACACTATGCCTGGGGGCACTCTCATTCCTTACCATACGGAGAGGTTTGGGAGCACTAGTCATATTGCACCTTCCGTCCCAGCGGTGGAAGTTACATCTTATGGTCCTCCTAGGTCTAGGGTTAGCGATCCTATTAGGATACCAAATCCGAGACGAGTGATGATAGGGAATAGTACATACTTTATTACTCAAATCCCTTCGTCCTCAGTCCCTAGTTCTTCAAATGTCCACCCTCCACCTTATTCACGTGGTCCTTTGAGTAGGCACGTGGGTACGAGTCAGATCCGTACTACGGTTACTAGACCGATTGTGTCTCAAGTTTTCATACCACCCGTTGCTTCAGGAGGTTATGTTCATGCTTCTAGATTTCATATTACTACTTCTGCGGCATAGATCGCCACTTCCGATATGTATATTCCTACTTTCGGAGCGTATCTTCCTACCTACGGAGTGTCTCATGGGGCATCGCAAGCAATGACCTATGGACCATATTATGGGACGCAGTACGGACAAGGTTCTTCACCTTATGGAGGTGGGTATCAAAAACCTGCTTACTCTCCTAATTACGGCTTTGTAGCTCCCACTAGTCAAGGTCCACCTCATTATGGTGCTTCCATGCCACCCTATACGGGTCATACGAGAGGACAGCACTATGGCCAAGGCCATGGTGGTAATCAACCCTATATGAACCAGGGAGCGGTCCATCGATCTCATCATCGTAGGCTCCCTTTCCTTGTGACACTCAATCTTCCTAACTTATCGAGACTTACGAATGATCCTGTGGCTCATGACCCGACTTGGCTGGCTGTCCCTACCAAGCTTCCTTCAGACATACCTAAGTTCAAAGGCAAACCGAGAGAGGATCCGAGTGAACGGGTTACTACGTTTCACCTATGGTGCTCTTTGAATTCATTACATCAGGACTCAGTCCGTTTGAGACTATTTCAATGCACCCTCACAGGGCCTGCTACGAAATGGTATATAGAGTTACCTAGGGGCACTTTCACTTTGTTCGATGACCTTGCGATGACTTTTCTTAATCACCTCCAGCTACCAGTGCGTTGTGACGTTGGTACTGAACTCTTGTCGACATTTCGGCAAGATAAAGCCACCCATATTTCTGATCATATTCAAGAGTGGCATAGACGGAAGAGATTAATTAAATCCTTTATACCGTCGGAGTTCCTCCTCGAGTGGTTACTCAAATCGTTATTGCCATATATAGAGAAGGATGTTTCCACATCCGGAGTGCAAAATGATAAACAAGCAATTTTTAGGGTGTAGAAACTGGACTTGATCTATGCTCAGTCCGGTTTGTTGTATGAGATTATTCCCAATGCTCCTCGTTCCAATTTCGATCCCAAAGTCAAACCTAGACCACATACCGATGGCATTGTGGGTTGTGCAAGTGAGAAACCTGCAGATTCGGTTTCAAAACAAGTTGGTCAGTTGTCAATCAACCAATTTGATTCGAGACAAGCTACGGCTTCATCTCAACCCGCCCAAACAGCGAATGTACTTTCTGTGCAATCGTTGGACCAGAAGAGTAACTAGCAACCTGGACGGAATAGAAAAAAGGGTAAAAATAATAATCGAAAGGGTGGGAATAAGAATGAGAATGCTAACAATAATGACAAGAATGGTAGAAATGCTGGGGGGGACAAGCAAGATAAATGTAAGGTTAAATTCCTTTGCAAGTTATGTAAGGATGATCACCTCACTTACTTTTGCCCTCGGATTGAAGAAGCTTCGAGATTCTTAGCACAAGGCCCAGTTGTGTTAACGAACCCTTTACCACATAACCAGAATATGAAATCGAAGTCCCATGACCAGTCTAGTGATGATGATCCACCGGAGGGTAGTGGTCATGGGTGCATTAACATGGTCTGTGCTGCGAAAGTTGTGACTCATACGAAAGATTACAGTTCGTCACAACCCAGACCAGGCAAAGAGCCTGATCCACCAGGGTCTCCTTTGCGCATTGAGAAACCTGTGGATAAACCTGAGGCTGCACCTCACATTCCTAAGGGAGTCCTTAAGCATTTAGGGCATAATCCAAATGCCCGATCCACCCAAAATTATTTAGTTGTCGAGGATTTGGGCCACACTCCTTGTGCGATGTCTGTATTGGAAGTGCTTCAAAGTTGTCCTTTGCAAAGGAAGTCGTTTCTTTCTGCCCTTGGTGTGAATGGATATGATTCTTCCTCGGTGATCAAATTTGAAACCCCAGGACTGCAGCCTCACTTGCCCTACTATGTGTCTCTTTTGGTGCACGTAGAATGTCTTAATATGACCGTCAAGCGTACTATGATTGACGAGGGCGCTGTTGCTTCTGTGATGTCTTTGTCCTATTCGAAGGGTCTGGGTTCTCCTGAGCTATCTAAATCAGTGACTATGTTAACTGCATTTGATGGGAGATATTTTAGGTCACACGGTATCCTTCCTTCCCTTAAAGTCCATTTGGGGGAGAAGACCGTTGCGATAGAGGTTGAGGTGGTTGATGTGCCCCTTGACTACAATCTCTTGCTGGGTAGGAACTGGATGTATAGTATGCAATCCATTGCTTCTTCCTTGTTCCGCGTTGTATGCTTTCCACATAACGGGAATATTGTAACGATTGATCAAATGGAATTCAATAATCCATCTGTTACCGCATCTTCGGGAGCTTCGTTCCCGATCATTGAGCACTCTCAGCCGGCAACTGGGAGTGTGGGTGTAGGCATGTATCCATCCCTCATGGGAAGCTTTAGTTGTCCTGCATCGATCCTCATGATAGGATCTTGTTCCGATGAGGCTTCGACATCTACGACCTCGGTGTCTTTTCGCACGACCCATATGGAAGATCCTTGGATTCTTCCTACACCAAGTACTTCGAGTGAGCCCGTCGAGATGAGCGTGTCATTGCCTACAGCTATGATAGCTTATCAAGCTAATCTCAAGAGTGTTGCAGAGCCTAGTTCTTCCTCTTTGTGGACAAAGGAGGAGGACCCTTATGTGTTGTCGGCATGGGCAGTATAGTCTTCTCACGCCCACGACTACCTTGATACGGTTTTCCCTTCGGATGAAGTGATTATCGAGGCTATGTTGGGAGTTGAGCCATCATGGGAGGAAATTCATCATAGATTGTACTTTCTTCCTAAGCTCGACCGTTTGGAGCGTGAGGATTTTAGGGCAGTTCTTAGTCAAAAATTTGGCAGTCCTGTGGTTCCATTAAGCTCTCCTGGTCCGATGGTTGATGGAAACATGGCAAACATATTGTCAATGATTCCTATCAACATTTCTCACAATCCTGTCACAATAGAGAATGTCTATATTGGGGCGGAATGTTCCCAAGCTGATATTCTTGAATACACTGAGCTATTTAAGGAATTTCGTGATATTTTTGCTTGGTCTTACGATGAGATGCCAGGTATTGACCCTCAGATTGTCGAACACGAGATTAAGACTTACCCCAATGCTAAGCCTGTTCGACATCGTTTATGCGTGGTGAATCCTAGGAAAGCACCCGCCATTAAGGCAGAGATAGAGAAGCTGTTGAAAGCTGGTTTCATCTATCCCGTTCCCTTGACGGAGTGGGTTTCAATCTCCGTTCCGGTGGATAAGAAGCAGGGAGCGATCCGCATATGTACTGATTTCCGCGATTTAAATCGTGCATGTCCTAAGGACAAATTCCCCACACCATTTATTGATCAGATTTTGGATGAGTGTGCGGGTAGCGAGGTGTTCTCCTTCATGGATGGATTTTCTGGGTATAATCAGATCCAGATTAAACCTGAGGACCAACATAAGACTGCATTTATCTATCCTTGGGGAACATTTGGATATCAAAAAATGCCTTTTGGCCTTAAAAACGTCGGAGCTACGTTTCAGCGGGCGATGACCTTGATCTTCCACGATCTCAAGTCTATTATTGAAGTATTTTTGGATGACCTCGCTGCTCATTCTCGTATGAGAATGTGTCATCCCTATCACTTGTGATTGGTATTCGAAAGATGCTGGCACTATTATGTTAGATTAAATCCTCATAAGTGTATCTTTTGTGTGAAGTCAGGCCGTTTGTTAGGATTCATTGTTTCGAATGAGGGTATAAGAGTCGACCCTTTGAAGGTTGAAGTAATACTTCAGTTGTCTCCCTTGAAAAATATTCGTCATCTTCAGTGTTTGCAAGGCATGGCAAACTTCTTACAAAGATTTGTTGTCAACTTTGCCAATTTGACTAGAGGCTTCATGCGTCTCTTGAAGAAGGATACTCCCTTTGAATGGGATGAGCGAGCCCTAGCATTGGCCTTGGTGATTAGTCCTCTGGACTATAGCCGTGATTTCTTATTATATGTGGTCGCGTCTTTAGAGACGATTGGTATGGTTTTGGTTCAAAAGGATGAGGAGCTCCAAGAGCATGTCATATATTATCTGAGCCGAAACCTTATTGACACAGAGATTCATTATTCTCATGTTGAGAAGCTTGCTTTAGCTACCGTACATGTGGTTCAGCGTTTGAGACATTATATTCTCCTTTGCCGGACCTTGGTTGTGGCCCATGTCAATCTGTTTCAATTCGTCCTCACCTGTAGGATGATTGGGAGAAAGTATAATAAATGGATTGTCATTCTGCAAGAGTTTGATCTCGAGTTTGTTTCGGCAAAATCGAAGAAATATTTAATCTTTGCAGAGCTTATATCGGATTTCCTGGGCAAGGCCGAGGAGTTGGTTTGTGAAGATACGTTTGTCGATGAACACATCTTCTTAATCTCAATGTTAGACCCATGGTATGGGAATATCATAGTATATTTACAAACACAGAAGACCCCTACTCACCTCTCGCGAGATGAAAGACGACGATTACGTCACATCTCTAAGAACCACCTCATAGTGGACAATACTTTGTACCACCGTGGAGTAGATTCCATTTTACGACGTTGTTTAACTCATGAAGAGGCTGAGGTTTTGCTAAATGATTGCCATGGAGGGGAGTGTGGTGGTCATTTATCTGGGCTTTCAATAGCTCAAAAGATTTTGAGAGCGGGTTATTTCTGGCCGTCGATCTTTAAGGATTGTATTGATGCGGTCAAGAGGTGCCACCCTTGCCAGGTGTTCGCATGTAATATGTGCTCGAAACCTGCCCCGTTACATCACATTATCACCACTGGTCCCTTCACTAAGTGGGGGCTCGATTTTATGGATTGCAACCCAGCTTCGGCTGGGGGGCACCATCACATTATAGTGGTTGTTGATTACTTCATGAAATGGGCTGAGGCTATGCCTACAGTAAAATACGACAGTGAGACAGCTGCTCACTTTGTGTTCAACCAAATTATTACTCGGTTCGCAATTCCGAAAGAGCTTGTCACTGACCATGGCTCGCACTTTCAGAACTGTATGATGGAAGAGTTTGCATCCAAGTTAGGGTATAAGCAAGAGCACTCCTCTTCTTACTCCCCTCAAGCGAATGGACAGGTAGAGGCAGTGAATAAATCACTCAAATCCATTCTCCAACGAACCATCGCACAAAGCAAGATGAATTGGCACATTATGTTATACCCTACTTTGTGGGCATATCGAACCGCAGTTAAGACTGCCACTGGTTTTTCTCCATATCAACTAGTACATGGAGTGGAGTCGATATTTCCGGTTGAATGCGAGATTCCTTCATTGAAGTTGGCTGTGGAACTCTTACCAGACACTTCACCTTTGGAGGAGCGTTTGGTTCACCTTGAGCAACTTGATGAGCAGCGTCAGGATGCGTTGGTGGCTCTAGAGGTTAATAAGTGTCATGTAAAGGCCCAATACGGTTGTGAATTCCACCGAATGGATTTCCTGGAATTTGCAGTTTAAAATCAAAGCTCAAATGGGTAAAAGTTTCAAATGATTTATATTTTTTACTATTTATAGAAAATTTTCAAATATTTGAAAATTTTCACCCCCTTTCCTATAGTTTCGACATTTTCGAACCATTTTGGACCGCTTTTGACATAATTTGTGTTGTAGAGGACCTTTTTCAGTGCCATTTCAGCCATTGGATTGACCCGTTCGTGCCCATCTCAGGTATCATGTCTAAACTGGCATATAGGTTAGGTTTCACCACCGTTTGCATTTTGCATGACCTTATGACCATATCATCATGTCCTTAGGTACGAACCCACTCTGTTATGTCACGAAACCTTCTTGTTGTTTTAGAAGTGGCATGATATGAGTGGTAGAGCTTCACCTTACATGGGTACCCTAGTTAGCGCCTTATTTGCATTTGGTGCCAATGCCGACGTTTTCTCCTTTAGGGTGTGGGAGTTCGTTGTATAGTACTGCCCTGACATTTCGCAAGAGCCTCATACTCCTCTTGATCTTATGCTGGCCTTTTTTCCTTAGGACTCCCTCATGTCAAGTTGTGAATGCATTATCATGAGCTTTTCTTGTCTTATTGAGCTTTATGCCGGCTCCCCTGACATTGCATTTCAGCCATATAGCCCGAGCTTGTCTCATGTCTAGCCATGCAGAGCCATTTTTTATATCCTTCACAGCTCGATTCCCTTTTTACCGGGAGGTGATTTTCCACCGAGTGTCAATATATTACATATGTATCCTTGCATTGAGCATAGGTATGTTCCACTTCTTGGAACTAGTTTGTTTTCCCTTATGACACTCGTCTCCTCCTAGTCTGTAACTATAAAGCTATTTTATTCTTTTTTCAAGCTTTTCAAATAACTGAAAAAGTCCAAAAAAATCAAAAAACCAAAAATCCGGACAAGGAAAGATGTTATCTTTGGTAGCTGTTGAGTCGTGTCGCCTTCGAACAAAGCACTGTATATCACATCCATTGGTTGGGTTATAGTTTGACTTTAGGATCTGTACTCATTTATCTGAGTTTATCTCCACTGACTGGTTAAGCTTCCAGTCCCTATGGAGCCTCTATTGATGCCTCCTGTGTCACAGAGATGTCCCAGTTTGTATATCGAGTCTATGCTACCTTCATTCAGTCACCATACGCCGTTATGCTCTTGTTTGAAGGAAGTTGAAACCTAAGTCAGCCATTCCTCAGTTATCTTGACTTTGCATGTCGGCCATTCCTGGTACAGTTACTGGTTCATGCACCTTATGATCGAGTCCTTCCACATTATATAGCTTTGCTGAGTACCTCGTGTTGGATGATGGGGGATGCCTTAATGCCCTCCTTCTAGCAGATTCCATCCCATCGACTTCAGATCATTTATTTTGGGATTGGAGTCTAGAGTCATTATGAGTTCCTTGAGACTTGCAGTCATCAGTGGTAGGTTCTCTCGCCATCGACAGTTTCTTGGGAATACATCAATGTCCCCTAATCGATGGATCCTCTCAAGTGTTCGACCTCAACACATTTATTCACACTTGTTAGTTTGCACTCTAGTACCTTGATTCCCATTTTCATTATCGGTGGGTGATCTCATGTCTGTTAACGGTATACATTAATGACTGGTAATCAGACGATGGACTACTATATTCAACCTCGACACCTCTATGCGCATAGTAGGACATGTACTCATAGCGGTTTGTGTAGAATACTTTCCAGATTGGTGGCATATCTTATATGCTACCTCCTTGATCGTGCCAGTGTTCATGAGATTTCAGCTCTCGTGACTTGATTCCAGTATATGTCAGACATTTCCAGCCACTATGGAGATCTTGATCTATTATATATCTTCAGCCATTTTGAATATCATGGTCCTTTGTATATCTTCATCATGGAGATTCTAATCTATGTATATTGTATGTGGCGATGACCACATATGTGATATCATGTTTCATGCCTATTCATGGCCACTGTACTCTTATGTATCTGGGACTGCTATATGTATTTGTAGTTATATGCAGAGTTGTATTATTGTACTATGCTGATTGGGTGGCTGGTCTTCCATTTGGGATTCTTCATCACTCCACTTCTAGGATGGACTTATAATGTATTTCGGCCATCGTATAACCCCTCTAATCTCATACATTAGGGGGCATCTGTTATAGCAGATTTCACCACTCCAGGTGAATCACACTTTGTATGGCCTTCCCCTGTCCCGCTGCAAACTCATTAGACCCTATGGACCACTTTTTGTCCTTTGATGTTTCCTTGATCATCCCTAAAAACATATGAAAAATTATATACGCGGCTTTTAAACCTATAAGCACATACATACATGGGTTTGACCCATATAACCGCATACATCGGGATGTGTGCATAATCCAAATCCTTTTGGAGTTTTCCTTGACATGGATCCGTCTCATTTGCCTCCTGGCCTTCCATATGCCTTGAGATCGCTTGGATTTGACCTTTCATTACCCCTTTGAAAAGATATATAAGGAACCCCTTGGTACATTGAAGGCATGAGAGAGAATTGAGAGCAAAGAAACTATAGTCCATTGTTGACGGAATTTATGCTTGAGTCTGCATCCCTTTGTCCCTTGGAGCACTTTTGTGTTCTTCGCAAGCTTGCCTTTTGCTTGTGAGCTTGCTATCTAAGTGATGGAGGATTGAAGTGGTGGAGGCCCAAGTGGGGGATTCAATTTCTCCAGTTCGTAGACGTGCCGACAGAGGTTGTATCTTGTAATCTTTGATTTATATTAATAAGAACTATCTTTTCCTGTCCAATAATGTGTGTTTGAATGAATATTTTATCCATGGGATTATGTCAAATGCTTATACATTATTGATTATATATGCTAGAATAGATCTAACCCCATGATATATAGAATGCTTGTATTGTTTACTTGTTGTTGAGAAAGTAATTTATCAATTCAAGCTGAAGTTGGAAAGCTCAACGGGGATCTACTTCAACGGTCCGGAATAAGGTATGAGGTCTGATCCCTTAGTGTTAGACATTTAATTTCTATTGCATATTGGAAAGGATTGATTTCTGGAGTTAAGCTATCTGTTGTGGTACCCCAAGCCATAGGAATTTCTCTCTGTAATAGGGGAACAACCACTGATGAAGATAATATGTTGATCCCAAGAAAGTTCTTCCAATTTCCTAATTCATGTGGATCCTATGTTACCTGCTTTGGTAACAAACATTGGCAATCCCTTCAAGTTCTGAGTTCTATGTATGGATTTAAATGCCTTCCACAACATTTTCCACCTTGCAACAATTCTAAGCATTCTTCAAAGCTATTCAAAATAGGATATTGTAATGTCCCCAAAAATTGAAAATTTGTTTTTAGTAGGCTAGTCAAAACTACCTATGCTAGACATAATTGTTTTTATGGAATGTGTCGCAGTCATTTCATACTATTTGTTTCATCGTAAGTTGATCTTACGTCTTGCTTCCTTTCGTTATTAGGTGATTATTACTGTGTTTAATTATGATTTCATAATGTTGATTACTATGTATTTATTATGGTTATGCCATGCTATGTATGTTAGGTACTTTGATTATGTACTTCAATGATTTTCACATGTTTTTAATGTTGTAAACATGATTCTGACTTAACTTGGTTAATGGATAAAGGGGTGGAGTGGCGGGACTAGTTATCCCATGTAACTACCTGAGAGGTAAAAGTTTCTACTTGACGCAACGAGCTTACTTAGTTCTGTCGAACTAATGAACTCTTATCCCGTTTACATGCAGGTGTACTTAATGACGGAAGACTTGTCAAGAAGTGTTGAACGTTGGATTACTAGTGCTCGCATTTACAGTTCTATCCTAGTGTCATTCACTAGTTGTTATTATTAGACTTTGGGATTAGTGATGAGGTGACCACTGGATTTCTTAATGCATGAACCCGACTTGTTATTTACATGGAATTTATTATTTATGGCGTAAATGTAAAAAAAATCTTCACGGCATAACATATTTTTATTATATGTTTATTTTTCTAAAGGATATAACATATAGTTTTATTTATATGTTTATAAAGTTTGAAAAGCTTTGGTTAAACAAAATATTGGGTTAAAAAAAATATACCATGGCATATTTCATATGGCTTAAGGCCTTAGAATTCGTTACCCGAGGTCCTAAGGCTTATATCCTAATCTATTTGCAGCATGCAAAGGTTTAAAAACCTTATGTTTAATGTTTGGGGTGGCAGGGTTATAATATGGTTCATGCACTATACGACTATGGGGTCATTGCGCATTAATGGTGTCTAGAGTGGTGCCTTCAATGCATCTTGGGAAGAGTGGCGGGAAAGCTTAGGGCTTGGCCCAAGCCTTGGTTTGGCATATCGCTTCATTTGTGGTTTTCTCTCAGCTCTGGTTTGGGTGAAGAAGGGCAACTTCGATGGTGTTAGCAGGCAGGTAGGAAGTGGTTGGTTTAGAACAGTAGTTGCTTATAGTAACTTGTTTTATCATATATTACTTCTCATCATGCTATCGTTCTATTGCAGGGTTGCAAAGGAGAGAGTAAAAGATTGAGTTGTGGTTCGTGGGAAAGGCCATGACCATGCCATATTCCATTGGTAAGCCCACTATGCAAGTTGTTATTCATTTCCTCTTATGGTACTATGTCTGTGACTGATTTTCCATTCATCATGGGTTTGATTGCTTGAGTCTGGTTTTGTTATGGATGCATTTAGGTTTTGGGGTTTGAACTGTAACTTGACAGAGCTCTGCGTATTTGGAAATTCCATAGGATTTTGGGGTTTCAATAGATGAGTTTTTTTACTTCTTCTTCAACCTGAATCGTTTAGATGTACAGGGTGTACTGTATGGATCTCTGTGTAATGAAGAGGCTTGGCTGACTCTATGTCAGGCTCTGTGTGTTTTATATTTAATCTTTGATTACTAGTTTGGTCATGGGAAGCACAATTTCTTGCAATGGTGCTATGTCGTAAGCGATGACTGTGTATAAATACTTTTATGGATTAATTTATGTGTAAATGGATAGCACCATTGCTTGCAATGGTGCAATGGATAATGTAGCGACTGTGTTTAAGTTTATGCTGTGTTAAAATCAATATATAAAGACTATGTTTAAATTTAACGGTTATTATGCTTGGACTGTGTGTATTTCACATTAGTTGTATGGGTTGGTTTTGTAGATGACTTAAGTGACAGCTTTATGGCTTTGGGGCCATGCCATGAATGGTGTTGGAACTCACTACTGTGGCTGCAATAGAGTAAATGGGTGCAAGCCCTTCATTGGCAGACGAGAATATTGATTAATTTGTGACATGGTTTATATTATATTAGAGCTGTTAATTTTTATAATAAAAAGGCCGAGGCCATATATTACAGCATATGTGAATTAAAAGGGCCTTACAACTTATGTGTAAAGGTTTTAAGTTTTAAATATGGCCTGCATCTAAATGGTACAACGTGGCTTGTATAAAGTAGCGAGACTCTACATGATTTGATCTTGGGTCATTTTCTGAGATGAGGATTTATAAAAATATATGGAGATGCAATTTGGAATTTGAGTGTCGACAGGACTTGATCCTGCAACCTCTGTGCAAATACCTTGGTTATTGAAGTGATTATGCCACATGTATTATTATTGTGGTTTTACTATGGCATTCGATTTGGCTTGAATGCCCACAGGGGTCGATGCTGTGACCACTATGTATCTATATGGATTTTATGTTATTATGGTAATGATTTTATGGTTGTGTTTTAGTTGGTAGTTGTGGGTAGTATTATGTTGGACCTTTTATTTTGTGTCCCACGATTTCTGTTATGTAGATTTGCTATGTGGATTTTAATATTTAAATGGTTTGAATTGTTATTTATGCCATGGATTTATAATGTTGATAATAATATTATTGTTTATACTTGGTAGATATAGATAGTATAGAGGTTATAAATCATGCACTATTTATATGGTTTCGATACTTGGAATGTTAAATAGTTTATGATAATGGTTGATTTAAGAAGCATGATATTGTTTATCTTTGGTTACTAGCATATGTTTATTTATGGTTTTTATCTTAGCTTAGTTACTTCAAAAATTATGGTTATTCTTAAATAAAGAATACTGTGTTTATAATATTGTTAATTTAGCATTGATAGTATATCAGTTTATTACAATCTATAATTAGTTTTTTTTATAACTGGAATAGAACCTAGTCTTATATCCGAGCAACGCTCTACTGGTAATATGAAATATGTTAGTAGCGTTTCTACACAATTAAAATATATAGGCCCTATTCTTAGAAATACAACCTAAGTTTTAAAAGAACAGAGTTTAAGCTATAAAAGAGAATGGAGAAGTAAAATGGACAAAAACAAAACCCTTGATAAATATTTAACAAGAATTAAATGACAAAAATAAAAACTAAAAGGACAAAACCCATTGATAATTATAACATAGAATTTAAATTACAGCCTACGGTTTATAAATTAATATGTAAACCCTAAAATAATTTGACAGGTAAAAACAATAATACATAGGCTTAGAACATATAATATAAACCTTTGCATAATCTTTCTAGCACTTATCCTAGGAATTGAAATAGCAAGTTCAGAAACTCATACCTGAAAAGTGAAGGTCTGTTAATGGCTGAAACCTGCACACTCAAATACCCAGCATTAACAATTCATAGGAATATCTCACCTCTATATAGATGACTAAATCATTTGGGAACTACCACGTTCCACCCAACCCTGACCTGGAGCCGTTCCTGGTTTAAATCTGGATCCCCCCGAGCTGGTTCCAACATGTAAGTAGCTTAGAGCTCCTAAGGTGAGGCTGCACTAGTTTGTATATCCGGTCTGGATTAGTTCTCCTTCTTCCTCTTAGGGAAATGTTCTCCAAGAACTCTCTCTTATAATTAGCAGGCAGAATAATGACTCCAAAAAGATATGATGAGATCCCCAAGCCTCTCTTTGGCTTGGGACTTTATAGACAGACTTTTTAGTCAAAGGGGCAGTTAAATCAAGAATCCCTTCATTTCTTGATTTAATCCTTTTTATTTAATTTAGTACTTTGAAGATTTTAACTTAGGAACTTTTAGCTAGTTCCTAATTAGACTTTTATAAGTATTATACTATTTAATTTTTATCTTAGTAATAATAGTAATAGATGAAACTTTTCCTTCTTCCTTACATTATTAATATTATTACTAGGTGTAATCTTTATACATACTATGTATAATATATATATAATAATATATTATTTGTTAACATTTGTCTTAGGGTATCACATATTGTGATCCCTAGACTTATGACACTTTCTTCATTAAGGTCATCAGGTAGATGGTTAGGTCTACTAGGCTAAGAAACTCTAAACATCCTTGCATGTTGGATTCCCTCGTATAACATGGTAGTTCTTCAGTACTTGATGAGAATACATAAATTTGAAATTTTATTTAATCACTTATAGATAAGTCAGATGAGATCGATATTTTTCTCTCGAGTCGTTTTCACTCAAGAATCATTAATTCTTTTCAGTAACTCCTAGTGCTTACCAGATCCCATACTCAACGCTAAAAACAGGGAGTTACAAACTTAGTGCAATTCCAAAGCTCTTCGCTCAACACTAATGCTAGGATGTACTTGTATGATACACCTAGGGATATAATGGCCAAAGATATGATGTTCCAGAGCTTCATGCTCAACACAAATATAATACTCATGTGCTCCATAGCTTCTCACTCAACAAAAACATCAATTACTCATGTGTTCAAGAGCTCCTCGCTCAACACAAAACATCTCATCAATCAAGTGCTTTAGGGTCCATGCCCAATACAAACAAGCATATACATCTATCATCAATAATTGTCTTATGCCCAATATATAAAAAAAATCATCATGTTCATATGCAGTGGGGTATTCCACCAAATATAAAAATAAAACATCAAGATTATCATCATAATCAATAGGCACATGCCTATAAGTGTTAGGTCCAAAATTTGGGATATTACATCCCTACCCGCTTAGAACAACACCATCCCTAGTCTTCTAGGGACTCAGAATGAGATCATGAAACAAGGTGGGGTAAGCCTTTCTCATGGTAGCTTGATTCTCCCAAGTAGCCTCATCATCTTCGAAGTGATTCCAAATGGAATACAGTGTGCTTCCTGAGATGCACATCTCTCTTTTCCAATATATCAAGAGGTTCAAGGGAAAACTCCCCTTCAGGTTCCACCTGTAATAAGGACCAATCAACTACATGTTTAGTACCATAAACATATTTCTTTAATAATGATGCATGGAAAAAATTATGGACTCTTATGTGTGCTGGTAATGCTATTTCATATGCCACTGGCCCTCTCTTGGCTAGTATTTCAAAAGGTCCACAAAACCTAGGTGCTAACTTACCGCACCTTCCCAAGCTGAATGAGCTCCATTTTGCTTTTATTTTCAAGTAGACATGGTCGCCTATTTGATAATATTTATATTTTCTTTTCTTATGCGCGTAACCTTTATGGTGGTCTTGTGCTTCCTTAAGGTTCACATGGAACTTGGTAATCAACTGTTCTAAGTCCTTTAATAAATCAGGCCCTAACATGAGCCGATCCACTGGTCTATCCCAAGTATCTGGTGTTCTACACTTCTATCCATAGAATACCTCAAATGGACTCATCTTGGCGAACGTTTGGTAACTTTTGTTATACGTAAACTATGAAAGATGTAGGTAGTCTTCCCACTTAGTGGGGTTTTTCATGACATGCATCCTAAGCATGTCGTCAACAATCTAGTTTACTCTTTCTGTCTCCCCATGTGTATGCAGGTGATAAGAAGTACTAAAGTTCACCTACATTTCTAATCTGGAGAATAAAGATCTCCAAAAGTTTCCTGTAAACTTAGCATCTCTATCCGAGATGATTTCCTTGGGTATCCCATGCAATCTAAATATCTCCTTCAAGAAGAAATTGACAATGTGTACTGCCTTGTAGGTCAACTTCACTTGAATGAAGTGTGCTGCTTTTGACAATTTTTCAACTACTACAAAGATAAAATCATTTTTCTTCTTACTTTTTGGTAGACCAGTGATAAATCCATACTAATTTGATGCTGATGCTCAGCTTTGACGAGTTGACATTCCTGACATTTCGCTATAAACATCGCAATGTCAGCCTTTAAAGTAGGGCACAAAAGTATCTCTTGATGGCAGATATCATCTTTTGATATCTCGGATGCCCTGAGTAGGGTGTGTGATGAAATTCTGTGAGGATGCCGGACCGAATGTCCCCTCCTTCCGGAACGTACAATCTCTCCTTGGACCATAGAAATCCTGTTTTGTCTACCTTGTACTCTTTTTGTTGTTGAAACAACCCGTCCTCTTGGGATTTCTTGAGGATTTCTACGTAGAAAGGGTGAACTCTGTCGGTCGTTATAATCCTCTCATGCAAATATGAATCGGTTTGACTTAATGTCACCTCATATATCATATGAGTTCATCGACTCAAAGCATCTGACAATGTTTTTCTCCTTGCCCTTAATATGCTTTAGTTCGAAATGGTACTTGCTAAGAAAATCCAACCATCTGGCTTGCCTTGCATTCAGATCTGGTTGCTTAAATAAATACTTCAAACTCATATTGTCTGTCTTCAGAAGGAATTTCCTTCCCATGAGGTAGTGCCTCCACATCTTCAATGCATGAATAATGGAGGCTAACTCAAGATCGTGTGTGGGGTAATTCTGCTGATGTTATTTTAACTTTCATGATTCATAATAGATCGCATAATCATTCTGTAAGAGGACTCCTCCGAGCCCTTCCTTGCTTGCATCCATGCAAACAAATAAATCCTCATCGGGATCTGCAATTTGTAGTATTGGTGCGATCGTCAAAAGTTGTTTTAAGCTTTTGAAACATTTCCTTGCACTTGGTCATCCATAAGAACTTATTTTCCTTCTTATGCAAGGTGGTCATGGGACACGCTATTCTTGAGAAGTTCTCAATGAACTTCCGATAATATCCAGCTAATCCCAAAACTGACCTAATGTTAGTGACACTAGTAGGGGTAGGCCAGTATTCTATGGCTCTAATATTTTTTGGGTCCACGACTATCCCTGTCTCGGACATAATGTTACCCAAGTACTGTACTTGTGGTTTGTAAAAATCACATTCACTGAACTTAGTGTAAAGCTGGTGTTCTCGTAACACTCATAGTACTATGCAAAGGTGTTCTTCATGTTCCTCTTTACTCTTAGAGTAAACTAGGACGTCATCTATAAAGACCAAAACAAATTTATCTAGATATTTACTGAATATACTGTTCATCATACACATAAAGTTCACGGGTGCATTTTTCAACCTGAACGACATTACTATAAAATCGTAGTCCCCGTACCTTGTACAAAAGGCAGTTTTGTGAATATCCTCGTTGCGAATTTGCACCTAATGATACCCAAACCTCAGGTCGATGTTAGAAAATATCTTGGTTCCTCCTACTTGATAGAACAAGTCATCGATCCTAGGGAGTGGGTATCGGTTCTTGATAATCATCTTGTTAAGTTAACGATAATCGATGCACATTTGCATCATACCATCCTTCTTCTTTACAAAAAGTATCGGTGCTCCCAAAGAGGACATACTTGGTCGGATATATCCTTTATCAATCAAATCCTGGAATTGTAGCTTAAGGTCCACCAACTCTAGTGCACTCATGTGGTAAGGGGATTTTGAAGTCGGAACTGATCCTGGTGTCAGTTATATGGAAAAATCTAGGTCTCGTTTCGGAGGTAATCTAGGGATTTCCTCAGGGAATACGTCCTTGAATTCTACAAGAATGGGAAAATCCTCTATGCGCTGTTATCTCTTAGCTTGTATGTCTCAGATATTTACTGCAAACAACTTGCAACTTTTTCTAATGCTCTTCTTTGCTTGAAAGGAAGATATATTCCTTACCGAGACTTTCTTTGGTACGTCTTGAATCTTCACTTGATTCCCTTGGCTATCTGTACACAATATTGACTTGTGTAAGCAATCGAGCATGACATGGTGTTGTTCCAACCAGTCCATGCTGATAAGTATATCCGATACGATCCTAAGGGTAGGATGTTCAGGTTTACTTTCATTGGATAACCATTCAAGTTTGCCTCGCAATCTTTAACTATTTCTGAAACTTTCCATTTCTTACCTATGGCTAATTGTACCATCCAAGGTTTATCATGTTTTACTTTTCCTAGCTTGCATACATCAACAATTTTAGGTGATACATAACTCCAACAAGCACCGAGGTCAATCGGTATTGAAATAGAAGTGTTCAATATCTTACCTTCTATCTCAACCATGGTAGCCTGATGGTCTGTCTGTCGGCCATCTAAGGCTTCATAAATCCACGGTGTTCCAGCTATGTCCTCGATCGTTGGTTCTTCTTGTAAGTTGTGCAAGACCCGATTGGTCTTGTTCTTACATCTCAGGCATAATGAGGCCCATTGCACTTCCAACATTTGATCTCTATTGGGGTAGCATTGGCTCCCCTAGATGCTACTGGCTTGGTAGCATTTGGAGCTGGTACATATGGTTTTGTACTTGATTTATTGAAGTTCTTGTTTGCTGGAACACTGTTGTTCTGTTTCCTGTACGGGAGTGGGTTAAACCCTGGTTTGCAGTTATCAGAGAAGTTTTTAGACCTTTTTTTGTTTATGTTCATGTTCTCTTTCCTTAGCTGTCCATGCACTTAATAGAGCTTAGCTTTGTGCAATGTGGTCTCCAATGTTTTAGGAATGTTGAACTCAATGATTTCCCAAAATTTGGGAGGAAAACATCCTAAAAACTATTGGATTTTTACCCTTTCTTCCTTGATGTATGGTACATAATGTAACAGATCTAGAAATCTATTAATAAAAGCATCCATAGTCATGGATCCCATACGTAGCTCATGAAACTCTTTCACTTTTCTGTCGAATAACCTTTCCGACATTTATTTTTCTTCAAATATTTTGCAGAAGTTACTCCAGCGTATTTCCCTTAACTCATCTTTCTTGGTATGTTTCAAATCTCTCCACCATCTCGCTTCTTCACCATTTAAGTTATAGATGGCAAGTTGAGCCTTCATCTCGCTTGAGTAGTTATAAACTCAAAAATAGTTTCTCATACCCAACATCCATTCTTCAGCTTTCTCCCCCATGTTCACTTCCCCTTCATAGGTCAAGGCTCTTATTTTTATGAACTCCCCCTGAATATTGTCATCACTTCTTTGTTTCTTTCTGCATGGAGAAAGAGAGTCATCACTAGAAGGATTGTGATGATCTCCTTCCGGAGGTTTAGGGGTATGTTCATCTTTTTCTTCTTCTCTTGGGATGATGTCCCGTTTATGGTAAGGTTCCATTTTGAACCTGTTTGTGGAATGAGTGGGTTTCCCCTACGGGATTCCTCCCGTCATATTTCGCAACAATGTTTCATTGATTCCTTGTTGTTCCTTTCTCTTATTCATATTTTCATCTCTGAAATTTTTCAAGCATGCTTGAAGACTTTGTATGGCTTTCATAATGTCAGAATTCAGTTCCACCACCAGTTTTGCTTCATGGGTGAGGGTATTTAATTTCTCTTCCCGGCCGTTATCTTCTTCAGTGTTCATGATTTGAACTGTTTCGTAAAAATTTCCTGAAATTGCAAATTTTAAATAATAGGAAAAATTTATGTTAGTTAACAAATTTTTAAAACATACTTTATTTTCCTTGCAACGAATGTATGGTACACCCCTTAGGTCTCTTAACGGTTGAAACTGGGCTCTGATACCACTTGTAATGTCCCCAAAAATTGAAAAAAAAAAATTAGTAGGCTAGTCAGAACTACCTATGCTGGACATTATTGTTCTTGCAAAATGTGTCGCACTCATTTCATATTATTTGTTTCATCGTAAGTTGTTCTTACATATTGCTTCCTTTCATTCTGAGGCGATTATTATTGTGTCTAATTATGATGTCGTAATGTTGATTACTGTGTATTTATTATGGTTACGCCATGCTATGTATGTTAGGTACTTTGATTATGTACTTCATTGATTTTTACATGTTTTTAATGTTGTAAACATGATTTTGACTTAACTTGGTTAATGGTTAAAGGGGTGGAGTTGCGGGACTAATTCTCCCATGTAACTACCTGAGAGATAACATTTTCTACTTGATGCAACGGGCTTACTTAGTTATGTCGAACTAATGCACTCTTATCCCGTTTACGTGCAGGTGTACTTAGCGATGGAATACTTGTCAAGAAGTGCTGAACGTTGGATTACTAGTGCTCACATTTACAGTTTTGTCCTAGTGTCATTCGATGGCTGTTATTATTAGACTTTGGGCTTAGTGACGAGGTCACCACCACATTTATTAATGCATAACCCTGACTTGTTATTTACATGGAATTTATTATTTATGCAATAAACGTAAAAGAACTCTTCACGGCATAACATATTTTTATTATATGTTTATTTTTCTAAAGGACATAACATATAGTTTTATTTATATGTTTATAAAGTTGGAAAAGCTTTGGCTAAAAAACTCTTGGGTTAAAAAAAATATACCATGGCATATTTCATATGCAATTGTCTTAGGGCTTAAGGCCTAAGAATTCGTTACCCAAGGTCCTAAGGCTTATAGACTAATGTATTCGTAGCATGCAAGGGTTTAAAAACCTTATGTTTATTGTTTGGGGTGGCAAGGTTATAATATGGTCCATGCACTATACGACTATGGGTTCATTGCACATTAATGGTGGCCAGAGTGGCTCCTTCAATGCATCTTAGGAGGAGTGGCGGGAAAGCTTAGGGCTTGGCCCAAGCCTTGGTTTGGAATTTCTCTTCATTTGTGGTTTTCTCTCGACTCTGGTTTAGGTAAAGGAGGACGACTTCGATGGTGTTAACAGGAAGGTAAGACATGGTTGGTTTGGCACAATAGTTTCTTATAGTAGCTCATTTTATCATATCTTACTTCTCATCATGCTATTGTTCTGTTGTAGGGTTGCAGAGGAGTGAGTAAAAGATTGAGTCATGGTTCGTGGGAAAGGCCATGGCCATGCCATATTCCATTGGTAAGCCCACTGTGCAAGTTGTTATTCATTTCCTCTTATGGAACTGTGTCTGCGACTGATTTTCCATTCATTGTGGGTTTGATTTCTTGAGTCTGGTTTTGTTATGGATGCATTTGGGTTTTGGGGTTTCGACTGTAACTTGACAGAGCTCTGCTTATTTGGAAATACCACATGATTTTGGGGTTTCAATAGATGGGGTTTTTAATTCGCCTTCGGCCTGAATCGTTTAGATGTACATGGTGTAATGTATGGCTCTTTGTTTAATGAAGAGGCCTGGGTGACTCTATGTCAGGCTCTGTGTGTTTTATATTTAATGTTTGATTACTATTTTGGTCATGGGCAGCACCATTTCTCGCGATGGTTCTATTCCGTAAGCGATGACTGTGTATAAATACTTTTATGGATTAAGTTATGTGTAAATGGATAGCACCATTGCTTGCAATGGTGCAATGGATAATGTAGCGACTGTGTTTAAGTTTATGCTACAGTGAAATCAACATATATAAAGACTGTGTTTAAATTCAACGGTTATTATGCTTGGACTTTGTGTATTTCCCATTAGTTGTATGCGTTGGTTTTGTAGATGACTTAAGTGACAACGTTATGGATTTGGTGCCATGCCATGAATGGCGGTGGCACTCACCATTGTGGCTTCAATAGAGTAAATGGGTGCAATCCCTTTGTTGGAATATGGGATTGTTGGTTAATTTGTGATAGGGTTTATATTATATTAGGGTTGTTAATTTTTATAATAAAAAGGCCGAGGCCATAGATTACAACATATGTGAATTAAAAGGGTCTTACGACCTCTGTGTAAAGGTTTTAAGTTTTAAATATGGCCTACGTGTAAATGGTACAACATGGCTTGTAGAAAGTAGCAAGACTCTACAAGATTCGATCTTGGGTCATTGTCTGACATGAGGGTTTATAAAAATATATGGAGATGTGATTTGTCATTTGAGTGTCCACAGGATTTGATCCCACAACCCCTGTGCAAATACCTTGGTTATTTAAGTGATTACTGCACATGTATTATTATCGTGGTTTTACTATGGCATGCAATTTGGCTTGAAAGCCCATAGGGGTCAATACTACGACCTCTCTGTATCTATATGGATTTTAAGTTATTATGGTAATGCTTTTATAGTTGTGTTTTAATTGATAGCTGTGGGTAGTATTATGTTGGAGCTTTATTTCGTGTCCCACAATTTCTGTTATGTAGATTTGCTATGTGGATTTTAATATTTAAATGGTTTGAATTGTTATTTATGCCATGGATTTATAATGTTGATAATAATATTATTGTTTATACTTGGTAGATATAGATAGTATAGAGGTTATAAATTGTGGACCATTTATATGGTTTCGATACTTGGAATGTTAAATGGTTTATGATAATGGTTGATTTAAGAAGCATGATAATGCTTATCTTTGGTTACTAGCATAAGTTTATTTATGGTTTTTATCTTAGCTTAGTTACTTTAAAATTTATGGTTATTCTTAAATAAAGAATACTATGTTTATAATATTGTTAATTTAGTATTCACAGTATATTAGTTTATTACAATCTATAATTAGTTTTGTTTTAAACTTGACCAGAACCTAGTCTTATATCTAAGCAAGGCTCTACTGGCAATATGAAAACTGCCAGTAGGGTTTCTACACAATTAAAATATATAGGCCCTGTCCTTAGAAATACAACCTAAGTTTTAAAAGATCAGAGTTTAAGCTATAAAAGAGAATGCAGAAGTAAAATGGATAGAAACAAAACCCTTGATAAATATTTAATAGGAATTAAATGACAAAAGTAAAAACTGAAAGGACAAAACCCTTTGATAATTATAGCACAAAATTTAAATTACAGCCTAGGGTTTATAAATTAATATGTAAATCCTAAAAGAATTTGACAGGGAAAAACAATAATACATAGGGTTAGAACATATAATATAAACCTTTGCATAATCTTTCCAGTACTTATTCTAGGAATTGAAATAGGCAATTTAGAAACTCATACCAGAAAAGTGAAGCTCCTTAAGGGCTGAAACCCGCACAATCAAATACCCAACATTAACAATTCATAGGAAAATATGACCTCTGTATAGATGACCAAATCACTTGGGAACTAACATGTTCCACCCAACCATGACCCAAAAATGTTCCTGGTTTAAATCCGGATCCCCCCAAGCTGGTTCCTACATGCAAGTATCTTAGAGCTCCTAAGGTGAGGCTTCCCTAGTTTGTATATCAGGTCTGGATCAGTTCTCCTTCTTCCTCTTAGGGAAATGTTCTCCAAGAACTCTGTCTTGAGAATTAGCAGGAAAAATAATGACTCCAAAAAGATATGATGAGATCCTCAAGCCTCTCTTTGGCTTGGGACTTTATAGACAGACTTTTCAGTCAAAGGGGTAGTTAAATCAAGAATCCTTCATTTCACGATTTAACCCTTTTTATTTAATTTAGTACTTTTAATATTTTAACTTTGGAACTTTTAGTTAGTTCCTAATTGGACTTTTATAGGTATTATACTATTTAAATTTTATCTTAGTAATAATAGTAATAGATGGAACTTTTCCTTCTTCCTTACCTTATTAATATTATTACTAGGTGTACTCTTTATACATACTCTGTATAAAATATATATAATAATATATTATATTTTAACATTTGTCTTGGGGTATCACATATTGTGATCCCTAGACTTACGACACTTTCTTCATTAAGGTCATCATGTAGATGGTTAGGTCTACTAGGCTAGGCAACTCTAAACATCCTTGCATGTTGGATTCCCTCGTATAACATGGTAGTTCTTTAGTACTTGATGAGAATACATAAATTCAAAATTTCATTTAATCACTTATAGATAAGTCAGATGAGATTGATATTTTTGTCTCGAGTCATTTTCACTCGGGTATCATTAATTCTTTTCAGAAACTCCTAGAGCTTACCAGAGCCCATACTCAATGCTAAAAGCAGGGAGTTACAAACTTAGTTCAATTCCAGAGCTCTTCGCTCAACACTAATGCTAGGATGTACTTGTATGATACACCTAGGGATACAATGGCCAAGGATCTGATGTTCCAGAGCTTATGCTCAACATCAACATGGAAGGCTCCGGGGATTATTCCCAACACTTCTAATTTATCTTTTCATGTGTTCTAGAGCTTCATGCTCAACACAAATATAATACTCATGTGCTCCAGAGCTTCTCGCTCAACACAAACATCAATTACTCATTTGTTCAAGAGCTCCTTGCTCAACACAAAACATCTCATCAATCATGTGCTTCAGAGTCCACTCCCAACACAAAACAAGCATATATATATCATCACAATTGGCTTACACCCAATGTATACAACAAATCATCATTTTCATATGCAGTGGGGTATTTAACCCAGTATATCAAAATAAAACATTAAGATGATCATCATAATCAATAAGCTCATTGCTATAAGTGTTATCATGAGTATATTGGAACATACAAGTAGGTGAGTGTACATGGTATCATTAAAGGGAATCAAAATAGTTATAGTCAACACAATTAGTGTAATACCCCAGTTTTGACCCCTTGGTATTGAAATGTACATGATGTATATATTGTATTTGAATCATGGAGAGGAGCTCAAGGCCAAGGCCCTGCCATTGATTGATGTTTCGTGTATAGGTGATCAAGGTTGATACCTATGGTGATAGTGTTGAGTCAAGCACAATATATATATTTTGATATATCATGTAATATGCAATTAATAAAATACCACAACTAGCTATGGGATTGCAAACGTGAAAGAGATGGGGGCATGATTTCACAAGGGATAGGGTGGGGAGTTAGTCAAATACCCTGAGCCAATAGGGTGTGACCATATGTCAATGGGGAAAACCATGAATCCTCGGCTACCCTTTTTTTCCTCTATCCTCAATCATCAATTTCTTCTAGAAGTTGGATGAGGCGGTTAATTCCTTGAGTAGAGAAAGGCATGGCAGTCTAGTTGTGTGTCTAATAAAACCTACAAGTCTACAGTATAGGGAGCCGCATTCTTGCTTCTGCAGCAAGAAATCATGTGATGAGTATCAGTCCGTCCTTTCTCCCAAGCGCAAGAAGGTTTTGTTGTTCCTAAGCGTCGTGGTTTTTTATTATTCTACCATTTGATCATTCTTTGATCGTTCATTTTCTATGGAGATGTGCAATGTGGTTTTTCGACTATCCTGCATGCGGAAGTGTAGTTCGGAAGTTTTTTTTTTTAGTGACATTGTGGTATGAGACCCTATTTCTCTATGTTACAGAGTGAATCCTGTGTGGTTGTGTTTTCCTTGTGGATTGTTGTTGTGCATCCTTGTTTTGGTTTGAATACCAAAGAGTGGAAGGGGCCCAGAATTGGATGATAAACCTAGTGAAGAGAGGAACCTCATAGACAGATCAAGAGGGGATGGAAAATCCTTTATGCACACCCTGAAGAGCACTGGAAGTGAAGATATGGCCTGAGGGAAGTGTGTGTTGTTCAGGAATAAACACCCTTGTAACCTAGGGTCTGAGGTTACCAACTTACTTATAAAACTTGCATACAATCAGCTTTAAAGTACAGAAAGGGAATAGGAATAAATGTTGAACTCACCCGATTACCGACGGTTGATCCAAGCTTTATATTCTCCCGCTCGGCTTCTCTCCAAATCTTTCAGGGATGCACCTCCTTCACCTGTAAATAGAAAATTCTCCAAGTACAATATTATACATGTATATATGACAGGATAGATAAACAGTATATATAATGCTTAATCAAGGATATTCATCAACCATGATACATGGAAGAGACTCAACACAAAGTTGGAAGAATAATTCTCTTTATTAACAATAGTGAATGAGATAAGTGTGCAACCCAACGCCTGAGACAAGGACTCCTCTGCAACCAAAGGACTCTGAGTTCTGCTGCTCCAAATACTTCTGAAGATATACCTTCAGCATAACTTTGCTCTCCAAGATTGATTGTTTAATGCCCTCCCCAAGGCCTCTATTTATACTTTGGGAAATAGAGTAGTTTCGAAGGTTCAAGAGGTTGAGACAGTTGAGATGGTTAATGATTAGGGCTCAACAAATCTCCATTAATTGTGTTTTATTATTTTTAATGTCGAATGGATGTGTACACGAGTATTGATACTGGCAACCTGCGTATGACACACGAGTTTCTTTAAGGGAAACCCGCATACAGATCTGTACGCGGGTTGCAATGAGAATATTCATGCACAATACGTGAGTTGTCAACGAACATAGTCGCATATGTACACGAGTTTCAGTGAAGATAGTCGTGTACGAAAATCAACATATAGAAAGATAAAATGGAAAGCTGGTTGGATAGTGAATGCATCTCATGTCATGCCCATCTATAGTGTTTAGGCAACCTTGAATCCAGAAGTGTCCTTTGTGTACCAACATATGAAGTGTTGGCACTCGAACAGAGAAGTGCCATTTGGGTTGATAAAAAATGCCCCCTAATGTGTGAGGTCAGAGGGAAGCAATGGCTGAAATACATTATAATCATTATCTTTGGAGAACTCAGAAATCTAATGGAGCAGAGGTAGTTCCTGAAACAAATACATAATAATGTCATATACAAAGTCATATCTGAGGATGCTATGTTCAATATATTGGAACACTAGCTCCTTTACAAATTTTGAGTACATCATATAGTATGGGTACAACACCACGTATATTACAAAGGTGGATCCCAGCCACAATATACAATAATGATGAGTCTTCAAAGATCTGGAAGCTGTGTAAATAGGTACAACATAATCTTGTGCAACTTAGTCCATAGATAGGAAACTAAGGTCTTCATAAACAATCCTAAAGAACCAATACAATCCAAGCCATGTGAATAGATGTAAGTTTAATTCGAACATGGAGCGGATTCAACAGATTGCCAATCAATAGGTGATAATCGACAACTGAAGCAAAGGAATTCACCAATAATGAAAGTGAATCTTGAGGTACGATCATCAAAACTCTAGGTTTTCGTCGTCAGGAAGTGCTGATGCAGAACCATACTATGATAAGGAAGGCAATAGATCCTCCAACGGATCACAAGAATGACTAGGAACTAGGTAAAGGAAGGGAGACACAAGTGATAACAGATACGACAATGATGGGATCAGGATATAGATCAGACACTGGGTTAAGTCCTTGAACAGTGAGCACGACACAGAGATGACCCAAGGAAACTTTTAACTTTATAGATAGAACAACTAGAATTATCTGTCATGTAGGAGACATGATCAGATTCCCCAGGTAGAACTAACAAGAGGAGGAGTAAGAAACTCGAAGTAATAGCTGAACTGAAAGTGAACACTGAGACATGAGTATCGGAAAAGACAGAGAGTGCTATGTTCAAGGATGACATGCTGCCACTAACTAAAAACCAAAAGAAAACTTCTTTCTTACCTTCCCTGTTAAATTTTAACGAGTCCGGGAAAGTCAACTCGAGTCTCTCTTCATTTTTTCACAAGCTTGAAGAGAAGAGGGAATATTGCTTGATAGTGTCACTGATTCGTTGATTTTGTGAGCCCAAACTAGTACATGCTCAGTTGGTGTTTTCACATTTAGAGAGTCTGAAAACTCCAAAGAAGACTCTAGGGGGGTCCTTTTTCATCCAATTTAGTGTCTTGAGGATAGAAAAGTATAAAACATACCACAGAAGAACTCTCTTAACTTCCATAGAAGAAAAGGTGAACCTTTTTCGTACTTAGTCAGGGAGGTCCGAAAAAGGTTAAATTACCACCTACTCAATGCTCTTTCGAGAGCAGCATATAGCTTTAGTTTTGCGAGTGTGAAGGAAAGCAAGATCACTTGAAAAGATCCATTTGAGTACAAGAAATGGGGCTTACAACAATAAACTCAATGCTTTGTTCTTAGTGTTTAACAAGCATGGCAAATATATAAAGTACACTCGAAATCTTTTTCATGTTTAGGTACAGAGCATGAAAAAGAGAAAATTAAGCTCATACCGGGTGTTCCTTTTCCGTAAATTTAGTCCCTCAGGTCCGGAAAAGTGATAAACCTATTCCTGAGAATACTCTTCTTAATTTCAAAGAAAAGAGAGTGATCCTTTCTCATATTATTCCACATGGTCCGAGAAAGAGATAACCTACCACCAATGCGGATTCCCATTCACATATTCTTATCAAGCTTGAATGGACAAGTTAACTCGGCAGTCAAGTCTTTTTTAAGGAGTCAGACCTAGGCCTAAAGAAACTCCTTAAGGGCAGGGAGTCCTACAAAGGGATAGCTTGTAAAAGAGACCAAAATGAGGCTCCATTCGGCGTGAAAAATAGCTAAAAAGATTCCCCTGTACCTAAGACAATTGCAGCATGAGTATCGAAAGACAACATAGGTTCTAAATGAGGATACTCATGAGAGGAAATCCCTATCCACGGAAGAATGATGGTAAAGACAAGGAGATAATGGTTAAAAATACCATAGTCTGTGGTTAAAATGTTGATTTCTAAGTTTAAGATGGAGTAGGTATAGATGCAAAATGCATGTGAAGCGACATAAAACCATCCTATATGAGCAAAAAACACCTTAGAATGATGATAAACCTATTATAAGGAAAAAATATAAGGTATTAGTTTGATGAATTATGAACTATAGGGAAAAACCCACTTGAGAAATAAAATTTCTATAAATAGTTCAAAAACATAAATAAAACTCACCATTTGGATTTTTAGCCATAAAAGACAAGTTTTCACCTCTACCTTCAGTTGCTCGGTGTGGACAATCCGGTGGACCAATTCCAAATCCGCAAGTGTCAGGTAATACTACACCCCAAGCTCTTCAATTTGATCCTAGCAATTTTCAAAATTAGGGCCTAATTTTATATTTTTGAGCGCCCTCAACAAAGGAACGCTATGTACGTGGGTTTGCTATATTGAAACTCGTGTACACATGTTCTATACGTGGGTTTCCCGAACGACAGTTGCATACAGTATGTGACATGACTAAATAGATAGTCGCGTACGCTACGTGAGGTAAACAATAAGCATTTAAGGTCAAAATTTTGAATTTTTCCATGAAACTAAAGGTTTGCAAATGATTTTTTACTAGGTTTGAAGATGGTTCTTGAGTGGAGGGAGCGCGAAAATGAAGATATGGATCAAGAAGCACTCCAAGATGCCCCCACCGTGAATGTTTTACATTCAAGTGGGTTTTTAAATTTTTTCTGTACATCACCTATGTGAGCCAATGTCCGCCTCTTAGAGTCCATGATAAATTATTGGGATCATGATTTGGGCATGTTTGACCTTCAAGGTGAGTCCTTGGAGATTACTTCAGAAGATATCTATTTCATTGTTGGTCTATCATGACAAGGAGCTCCAGTAAACTTCGAAGGCACCGCCAGAGGCAGTGACCCTCTAAGTGTCCAGAACTACATTGACATATACTGCGCACCAGGCACACAAAAGAGAGGGAGTTGCATCCCTATTGTACACATACATGACCTTCCTCTACAGGTATTGACAAGTACCTTAGTGAGGGTTGCAGGATCATCTTCTCTTCACCTTGCTACACTTAACCAGATGAGACTAGCAGTGGATTGTATGCAGGGGGCCCTATATGATTGGTGTTCGGGAGTGATCCCGATTATGAGAAAACAACTCTCTGACTTCAAGAGAGGAAAGAGGAAGAATTTTGGATATTCTAGCATACTAGTAGCCTTCTTCTTTGAGAGAGTGCCGGGATTGAGCCCTATAGTACCCTTACCATTTCGTTCTCCTCGTCAGCCTAGGATGAGTAGATGGGGAGATATCTTCCTCCACCAAGGAGGTGGTGGCTCAGTGTAGAGTGTTTATGATGATGACTTCTACTTTTGGTGGGAGAGATAGTTACCGGCACTGGAGAAGTTTCCATATGTTGGGATGGATTTTCGTGGTGATCCAGACCTTGTCCTCCCTCCAAGAGGAGCATGGGGAGAGTTAGGTAATTTTTTTATTTTCAAGTTTTAAAATTTTTATGAATTTTAAATATAGAGATATATACATATGTATAAGAGTTCTAATACTATAAACATGTCAAAATGCAGATATTGGACCATTCCGCCCTGAAGGGAATCCACGCATGTATGCACGTCCTATCTTGGGAGAAGACCAGGGACTGATTAGGGTTCTTGAGGGGAAGCTGGAAAAGCTTACCTAGAGAGTACCCACCTTACGGATTGAGCACATCCTAGCCATCATGTAGGAGTTCGTGTTTGGTGTACCACCTATCTGGATACACCTTTTGAGGCGGGTAGCCAGAGCAGTATTAGTATACATAGATGTTGTTGAGGTTACTGAAGTCGAGGAGGCTGAAGAAGCCAGAGTACAGGGAGACTGAGGGGACCAAGGTGCTCCAACTTAGATCTAGGGCATTTGATGGACTTTGATCCATATTTTGTATATTTTTTGTATATTATACAGTTATGACTAGATCTAAGGATCAGAGACTCGACCTATCCATAGACAGATATTCACATATATATATATATATATATATATATATATATTGCTGGTTGATTTACAAATGTTTTTTATATGTATGTTGTATATTTTATGAAAAATGTGTTAAATGCCAATCCAAGATGTAATTAGCGTATGCATCAGTTAATGAATTCTAATTCCTTGGAATATGATTGAATGTAATAAATTCAAAATTTCTTTCCAATAACCTAACTTGCATAAAATGATGTAATAGAATAGGGTTCTACACCTGATAAGCTTGATTGAGCTGGGAAACCACCAGTTGAGAGTCCAGTCACACTTCTAGCTGAGTGATACCACATGAAAAAGCATCCCATTTAAGCTCAATTACAACCCTATACTCAGCAACATTATTAGAAGTAGGACTTAAGCAAGTGCCTTGTGAGGCAACTAACTGTCCTGAGGGAGAATAAATGGCCCATGCCGCTGAAGCTAGATTACAAGTGTGGCGACTGGCGCCATCATCGAAACCTTCAAACCTATAAGAAGACATTTGAAATAGCCAGCAGATGGTATAAAAAACACAAACCGATGAACTAGTGTACATAAAAATACATACAAGAAAATACAAGAAAAAGTGCTAAGCTTAAGCATAGTACTTTTTCAGGTAGAGCCCATTTCTAGGCTCAGGAAGCTTATTCCCATCAAAATAAATCAATTCATATGCGCCCTTCTTTAAGACCTTTGACATGACATAAGGCCCCAACCACATGGACTTCAATTTTCTTGCCCCCAGGGGTTCTTTGTCTTGGTCCCAGAGCAAAACAAGTTCCCCCTCAGAGACAATTCGAGGCTTGACCGACTTATCATATTGGCTTTTGACCCTATTTTGATGAGCTTGATTTGTTGTCAGTGTATCTCTATGCTTCTCATCAAGATGTTCTAAATGTACTAAACGTTCTTCAAGCTCTGTCATATCAGGTAACACATGAATAGCTATTTTCAAGGACGGGATTTCACATTCAACTGGGGTAACGGCTTCCACTCCATGAACAAGTTGGAAGGGGGAGAAACCTATAGCAGTTTTTACATTAGTTCGATACGCCCAAAGTGCAGGGTATAGCATGATATGCCAGTTAGAATGGGCTGCATCAATAGTACGTTTGAGGATAGTTTTCAAACTTTTATTAACAGCCTCAACCTGACCATTTGCTTGATGATAGTACGAAGATGAATGTTCTTGTCTGAATCCAAGCATAGTGGTCAGTTCTGTCATCATGCTATTTTGAAAATGACTACCATGGTCAGTGAAAATCACCTTGGGTATACCAAACCGTGCTATAATTTGATTGAACACAAAAAAAGCTACGGTTTCTCCATCGTCTTTAAAGGTGGGCATTGTCTCTGCCCATTTCGTAAAATAGTCCACAGCGACAATGATATATTTGTGCCCCCCAGTCGAGGCTGGGTTACACATCATGCAATCAATCCCCCACTTCATGAAGGTTCCCACCAAGACATCGGGAAATAACGGAGCGAGATGTGACCGCATATTTATGGTGTAAAGCTGACAAGGATGATAGCGCTTCACAGCTCCCACACAATCCTTAAAGATCATGGGCCAGAAATAACAGGCACGTAATATCTTCTAGGTCGTTGCTAACCTAGATAAATGACCCCCACACGCTCCACTATGGGCATCATTCAGTTCAATCTCCGCTTCCTCATGGGTAAGACATTGAGGCAAAACAGAATCTACCCCCTATGATATAAAGTATCTCCTATGATGAGGTAGTTCTTGGCATGAAGGCGTAGTTTACATCGTACCTCCCACGAGAAAGCTGCAGGATACTTCAAATTCTGGAGATAGATAAGTATATCTATGTACCAGGGGTCAGAGGTGGATATCAAGAAGATATGCTCATCTAAAAATGAGTCTTCTTCAATGACTACATCTTCTTCTGTTGGAAATTCTGCTATAAGCTCAGCAAAAACTAAGGATTTTTTAGATTTAGCAGAATGGAAATCCAAGTCAAACTCTTGGAGAATGACTATCCATTTGTTGAATTTGCCTCCAACAATCCGTCGGGACAAAACATATTGAAAAGGATTAACATCTACCACTACTATTGTAGTCCTTAGTAAAATGTAGTTACGTAACCTTTGAATAGCATAGACAGCTGCTAAGGCCAACTTCTTGACGTGGGAGTACCTGATTTCAGGTCTAGCTAAAGCACGGCTAAGATAGTAAATGACATGCTCTTGGAGCTTATCATCCTCCTGGAGTAGGAATACCCCTATGGTCGACTCGGACGCAGCCAGATACAATATAAAATCCCTAGAGTAATCTGGTGGACACAGTAAAGGTGCCGACAACAAAGCTTTTTTCAATGCCTCAAAAGCGAGTTGTGTAGTTTCATCCCATACAAATGGGGTGTCCTGTTTTAATAGGTGTATGAAACCTTTGGTAATCTTGGCATAGTTTACAATGAAATGTTGAAGAAAATTGGACTTCCCCTACAGGCTCTGAATTTGCCTGATAGAACGAGGAGGCAGATTTACAATGGCCTCTAATTTTGATGGATCCACCTGAATGCCTTTGTTAGAGACAATGAATCCAAGCAGTCTCCCTGACTCGACATAGAACACACACTTGTGGGGATTCAAGCGGATATTATAGTATTTTCATCATTCAAAAATTGGACGCAAGTGATCTGGATGATCGATTCGTTTACGAGAATGTGCACGCAGATCATCAAGGTAAGGTTTGACAATGGATTTAATATCATGGAAGGAAAATTTCATTGCTCGCTGAAAGTTTTCCCCAACATTTTTCAATCCAAAGGGAATTTTTTTGTATGTGGAGGTACCCCAAGGAAAATTGAAAGCATTTTTATGTTGGTCTTCTGGTTTTATTTGAATTTGATTATATCTAGAGAAACCATCCATAAACGACAAGACTTCACTTCCCGTGCAAGCATCAATAATTTGATCTATAAATGACGTGGGATAGTTGTCCTTAGGACAAGCTTTGTTCAAATCTCGAAAGTCAGTACATACGCATATGGTCCCTTGCTTCTTATCAGCAAGAACAGGGTTGGATACCCATTCCGTCAGAGCTATGGGATAAATAAAACTGGCTTTCAACAGTTTTTCAACTTCAGCCTTCACATCCGCCGCTTTACACGGGTTAACAGGTCTTAAATTTTTCCGAACAGTTTTAGCATCTGGGAATGTTCAGATCTCATGCTCAAATATCGATGGATCAATGCTTGAAATCTCCTCATATGACCAGGCAAAAATGTCGCAGAATTCCTTGAACAAGGACATATAGATCGAAATCTCCTCAGGAGAAAAGTTTGCGTCGATATGTATATTTTCAACAACGTCAGGATTTACAGAGATGTTGATAGGGATAGTAGCGGAAATATTTTCCATGTTCCCCTCAGCAAACATTCCTTCCCTTGGTAAGGGATTGATGGGTATATCAACATCACCTGCCAGTCTCATATGAAAATATTGATTCTCTATCCTGCTTAGCTCTGGAAGAAAATAGGATCAATGGTGAAGATCTTGGCAGATCTTATCACGTGCACACATGGCTTCCAGAATGGCTTCATTAGAAGCTAAAACCATATCTAAACAATCCATAGAATGCAAAGAGTTTTCTACCCAAGCAGGCAGATAGACTTCTTCCATTTCCTCTGAGATTGTGAGAGGGTCAGGAATGGGTTCAACAGGTGATAGCTTGGTAAGATACTTCCACTTCCAATAAGAGCACTTTAGGTTCATGGGAGGAAGGGAGAACCCAAGGATCAATCCTATAAAAAACTGTGGCTATGGACTTCCCCATACTAGTAGAACCTATATAGTTAATCGGGGCTGGAATATCAAATGTGCCCATCAATAATGCATACATTCCATCCCCCAAGCTCTCAGTAGCAGTTTTCACCTGATCAACCAATGGTACAGTGGACTCATTAGACTCCATGCAGCCTTTTTGAGTAAAACTGAGCTGGTCAACTGTAACCAACTTCCCTTCATGTGGAAACACTACCACCCGAAAGATGACCGATGCAATAGCAGACATGGCATAAGTCCAACTTCTTCCCAAGATCAAGTTATAATCCAAAGGTGCATCAATCACCTCTACCTCAACAGACACCGCTTTCCCTGCCAGCTTAATTTCAAAAACCGGTAGGATACCATGCAGACGAAATGACCTCTTGTCGAAAGAAGTAAGTACGGTGTTTGATGGAACTAACTCTGGGGACCCAAAAGCTTTCCAATAAGACAAGGACATAACGCATGTAGAAGCACCCTCGTCAACAACTTCCCTTCCAATGGTCTTTCCACCATTGATGACATCTATCGATAAGGCTACATGGTAGGGTAGGAAAATTTTAACATCAAACAAGTGAAATTTCGCCATGAGACTCGATGAGTCCATACTGCCTAAGGCTACTAAAAGTGCATCCCACTAGGCAGGACAACTCTGTAACACCTCTAAAGTCGACATTGCACAAGGGGTTTGGGCCAAGTCTCCAACCACAGAGTAGCTTGAAGCATCCCTAGCATTAGGGTTATGCAAGGTATTCTTAAAGACACCTTTCGGTATCTTGGGCATAGTTTCAGCAGGTTTCTCAATCGTGAGAGGGTTAGAAGTTTCACATATAGACTTACCCTTCTCAGAGGTCTCTTTTTCATAGTTTTTATTCCTAGTCTGTAGCAAAGTCAAAGATCAAACCATGTTTATACAATTGGGGTCAGGGGCATTTGGAGTTCCCCATGCTACATTGGAAGCTGAAGCAGAATTCTTCCCTTGGGGAAAAGGATCCTTCAGCACATCGAGTTGTTGAGCTTTTAGCAGCTTCTGGGCTTGTTCCATAAGGGGACAAAGATGGGTGAGGTGATCCTCATGGCACAACTTACATGATAATTTCACCTTTTTCTTTTCTTTCTTTCCCCCATCAACATTGTTTGCGGATTTTCGCTTGTTTTGATTTCCCTCCCCTTTCTTTCCTCTCTTGTTTTTCCCACCAGGATACTGATTTCCCTTTTGAGAGGTTTGTGCAAAAACATTTTCATTTTGGGGTGAGGGGGAAGCCTTTGCTGCCTCTGTCGTAGAATGTTTGATGGACAGCTGATGGAGTTGTTTGGCCAAATATTCTACAGTGGAAGAATTTACAGACCCAACCACACCATCGACATGGGGTCCAGGCTTAGGTTTCTCTGCATCGTGGGTAGGCCTTGGTGCCTCAGGGATAATCTCATACAAGATCCCAAATTGAGAGTAAATCAAATCCAATTCCTGGGCCCTGAGGATAGCTTCTTCCTCATTCGTCACTCATGAAGTAGATACGTCCTTAGATATATAAGGCAAAAGGGATTTAAGGAACCACTCTAATAAGAAATCAAGAGGAATAGTGTCTTTAATAAGGCTCTTTCACCTCCTCCACTCTTGGATGTGATCCGATATGTGGGTAACCTTGGTTTTCCAGAGGGTAGATAACAAGTCCATTCCGAAATCATATCGGACCAAAAGCTGAAAGTGGCTAAGGAATGCATTAGCCAAGTCCCAAAAACTACTGAAAGCAGCAGAAGGAAACTCAATGTACCATTTTGCTGCAGTACTCGTCAAGGTTCTTTGGAACAGCCTCAACCTAACTGAATCTTCATTCAATGAATTGGAAGAACACCATAAATGAAAATTGGTGCCATGTGTAGAAATTCTGACCAGCAATAGATTGATTTCACTCACAACAATTATCAATTGATCATGCAAAATTATTAACAAGAGAGACTGAATATGGAGCTGTAACACAAAATTATATTAACTGAGTGTACAATATCCAAACCTATAATAACATAGGCTTCTGAATATATAGAATACATGAGGAAATCGAATGCATAAGGAAGCATCCAAATCTAGCATAAAGCAGGCTTATCCAAAATAGGCAAATCCCCCATAGGTGTAAAAAGCTGATCCCAAATCTGTCATGGAGCTCACGAATTGGCAAGGGTGCATGGGAAAGTTAAAGAGTGATGGAATGGAAGCTCATACATTCTTTTTCATGGAGAAAAGAGTGGAGGAGGAAGAGGACACAAAGCTAGTTCACCTCACCTAGTCTTGCTTTCCTATGTGCCTTAAAACACTGAAAAAGCAGGCAATAAAGAAGAAAATGCAGATAGGCGCCTAGGAGGCCAGGAATAAAGCAGATTTGATTCCTAAGGCTTTCCCAAGTGCTATATGAGTCAGATATGGCAAGTTTGACCTCTATGGATAGGCAATTAACAACTTGCACATGGTGGGACTCATGAACTAGGCAAATAAGACAAAAATAAATGAATTAATGTCTAAGTGGGTAATACTATGGGTTGATTATTCTAACACCCCCCCTTAAGCCTGACTTTATGAGTAATACATCAAAAATATAGGGCCTAGAAACAAGGCTTAGTCACCCTTTTACATACTGCAAGTCCATATGAAACAAGGAAAGAGGCAAAACAACCTTGGGAAAATCCTCCCTTAAACATGGACTGTAAAACAAAATTGTAGAATATTGTCTCCACTCATGCTTTCACAGCATGATCAGCAATCCCTAGAAGTGACTTGAGATTGCTGAAGGTCTTCTCACAAAATTCTTTGGTGAAGATATCAGCTACTTGTTCTGAACATGAACAGAAGAGTAGGTGAATGGTGCCATCATGCACAAGCTCTCTGATGTAGTGCATGTGAATCTCAATGTGTCTGGTTCTCTGCTTCTGAACTAGATCTTTGTAGATTCGAATGGTACTCTGGTTATCACAGTAGATGGTAGTTGAGTACTCAGGTTCGAAACCACACTCTCCAAGTAAGCCCTGCAACCATAAACACTGAGTTGCTACATTAACAACTCCTCTGTACTCAGCTTCTGTAGAAGAGAGTGCAATGGCACTCTGTTTCTTGCTTGACCAGCTGATTGGCCCTTCTGAAAGCATGAACACATACCCTGAAGTGGACTTCCTGTCTGTGCTATCACCTGCCCAATCACTGTCAGTAAATCCAATCAACTCTAGATCAGATTTAGCTCTATAGAGGATCCCATGTGTCCTTGTTCCCTAAACAAAGTTAAGGATCCTTTTGGCTGCTTTCCAATGGATCTCATGAGGCTGATCCATGAATCTAGAAGCCACACTTACTACATAACAAAGATCAGGTCGAGTATGTGTCAAATACAATAAACATCCAATCAATTGTCTATACAAAGTGTTGTTTACCATCGGTGGAGAATCATCTTCCTCTAGCTTTACTCCTGAAAGGAAAGGAGTTTTGCTTGCTTTGCAATCTTGAATTCTGAATTTTATCAGCAAATCCAAGGCATACTTGGACTGGTGCACCTTTATTCCAGCTTTGGTTTGAGCAATCTCAAGCCCCAGAAATTGACTTAAGAGCCCCAAATCTGTCATGGAGAAGGCTTGGTTCATAGCTCCTTTTAAGGAAGCAATCTCAACCTGTGAGCTTCCTGTAATGAGGAGGTCATCAACATATAACACAATGATCATTAATGAACCATTAACAGACTTCAAATAGACATTTGGATCTGATTTTCACCGAACAAAATTCAGAGATAGCAAGAAGCTATCTATCTTGGCATACCAAGCCCTGGGGGCTTGCTTTACCCCATACAATGACTTTCTCAACCTGCACACAAGAGAAGGGTTAGAAGCAAAACCTTGAGGCTATTGCATATATATCTCCTCAGTGAGGTCACCATTCAGAAAGGCACATTTTACATCCATATGATGTACCTCCCATTGCCTTGAGGCTGCAATGGCTAGAGCTAGTCTGATGGAATCCATCTTTGCCACTGGGGCAAAGGTCTCATTGTAATCAATGCCATGAACCTATGAGTAGCCTTTAGATACCAATCTATCCTTGTACTTCAGTGGTGAACCATCAGCATCAAATTTGGTCTTATAGACCCCCTTACACTGTACTAGTTTTCTCCCTGGCGGAAGATCCACTAGCTCCCATGTGTTGCTCTTCTGGAGTGAGCTGAACTCCTCCTTCATGGAAGCTTGCCATCTTGGATCTCCTGCTGCTTCTTCATATGT
>LPNX010410582.1:123781-174044 GCA_001517045.1 Pseudotsuga menziesii
GACTTGACATACTCACCACCATTCTCAGATATAAGGACCTTGAGTTTTCTTCCACACTGGTTTTCAACCAAAGCCTTGAAGACTTTGAATAGGCCAAAAACTTTTGACTTGTGTTTCATGAAGTGAACCCAACAATACCTGGAAAAATCATCAATAAAGGTCAATGCATATTTGGCCTGACTTATGGACATATGAGGGAATGGGCCAGCAACATCACTGTGAATCAGCTTGAGCGGTGCAGAGGTTCTCTCATGACTGGCTTTCTCAAATTTGTGCTCTGGGTGTTTTCCTAGGATACAACCTTGGCAGACTCCTTTGGAAAATTTTATCTTGGGCAACCCTATGACCATTTCTTTCTCACTAAGATCAAATAGATACTTGTAATTAAGATGGCCAAATATTTCATGCCATAGCTTGCTAGCTTCATTAGCATGGATAAGAAGAGCAGAGGGGTTTGAGTAAGGCAGGAAGTGTGAAAACATGTATACCTTTTGAGCATGATTCGCTACTCCTTTTGCAATGATTCTTCCACTTGAGATTTCTGTGATCTCAACTTCATCGGGGGAGAATATGACTTTCTTAGGAGACCCAGTGTGGGTCATCTGGTACACTGATAGAAGGTTGGAGGTGAGACCGGGGACATACAGCACATTGTTGAACTGACCATGATCAAGATCTATTCTTCCTTTGCCTAAACTTTCAGTGAGAGAGTCATCTCCCAATACAATAGATGGTCCTTTCAACTTGTCCAGTGAGGATAAGGCCTCCTTAGTTGAAACCATGTGTCTTGAAGCTCCAGAGTCAATGATAAAACTGGGTGAGCTTGATGTGCCAGCAACTAGAGCATGAACTTTCTCTCTGTCATCTGAACTTGATCCTCCTTCTCTCTTCTTTGAGCTTTCTAGAAGGGAGATGCCATTCTTCTCCAGCAGTTGAGTTAGCATGTCTATCTGCTTTTTCATACAAGAACTTTCAGTATGATTGCCCTTCGAACAGTATGAGCACTTGTTCATATCACCTTTGTTTTTCTTCTTCTGGGTATTTTTCTTGGGACCTTGTTGATCCTCCGGAGACTGCTTCTTGTCTCTTCTTTGCTCAGGTGGCTTTTTAGCTTTCTTTTTGCTTTTTGAATCCACCCTCGAATCTCCAGCAACCAGAGCTTGGTCTTTGGAAGGTTTGATGGTGCCCATCATCACCAGCTTATCTTGTTCTTGTGTGAGAGATTCCATGAAATCTGCAAGGCTGGGCATCTTCCAGGTTCGAGCTGTGAGTTTTGTGGCATAGAAGGTCAAAACAAAGACTGAGTAGTTAGGTTCTAGCTTCGAGAGGATGGCCAATACGAGCTGATCATCTTTCTTTTCGATACCACACTGCTTCAGCTACAAAACTATTGCTTTGAACTTGGAGAAATATAGCTGCAGGGATTCAAAGCTACTGGGACTCAGAGAAATCAGCTCATTTTCGATCTGATGTCCCCTCATCTCATCTGTCTTTCCAAAAAGATCAGAAAGCTTCTCCCATACTTGATCCGGTGAAGTTAATCCATCGAGATGGAAAAGGAGGTCTCGGGAAATACTGAGACATAGGAGGCCATAAGCCTCATCCCTCCGATTGTGCCATTTGATCTTCTCTGCAGTAGCATTGGGCTCTACTTCTGTAGCCATAGTCACCCTATAGAGGCCTTTCTCTCTCAACAAGATCTCCATCTCTGCTTTCCATTCAAAATAGTTGAAAGGAGTCAAGATAGTTTTCTGTGAATCCATAGCTTCAGAAAATCTGTCCCGGCTGTCAGTAGAAGGCTCCCAGTCTTGATGTCGAACCTGCAAAACAATTTTTGAAGGAGAGTAACAACCTACAATGGCTCTAATACCATGTAGAAATTCTGACCAGCAATAGATTGATTTCACTCACAACAATTATCAATTGATCATGCAAAATTATTAACAAGAGAGACTGAATATGGAGCTGTAACACAAAATTATATTAAGTGAGTGTACAATAGCCAACCCTGTAATAACATAGGCTGCTGAATATATAGAATACATGAGGAAATCGAATGCATAAGGAAGCATCCAAATCTAGCATAAAGCAGGCTTATCCAAAATAGGCAAATCCTCCATAGGTGTAAAAAGCTGATCCCAAATCTGTCATGGAGCTCATGAATTGGCAAGGGCGCATGGGCAAGCTAAAGAGTGATGGAATGGAAGCTCATACATGCTTTTGCATGGAGAAAAGAGTGGAGGAGGAAGAGGACACAAAGCTAGTTCACCTCACCTAGTCTTGCTTTCCTATGTGCCATAAAACACTGAAAAAGTAGGCAATAAAGCAGAAAAAGCAGATAGGCACCTAGGAGGCCAGGAATAAAGCAGATTTGATTCCTATGTCTTTCCCAAGCACTACATGAGTCAGATATGGCAAGTTTGACCTCTATGGATAGGCAATTAACAACTTGCACATGGTGGGACTCATGAACTAGGAAAATTAGACAAAAATAAATGAATTAATGTCTAAGTGGGTAATACTATGGGTTGATTATTCTAACAGCATGAGCCCCAGGATCTTCACCAACTTTGCCTTCGAATTTTGGGATGTCCGATGGCAATTTGGTGGGGACAGGTGGCCAGGAGGGATCATGCCTCACCGGGTCGTTCATCAATCTAGACAAATCTAGCAAGTTTAATGTTGCCAGGAATGGAAGCTTAGGTCTAATCGAGGCACTAAAAGTACCAGAATGGGGATTAGAGGGACTTGCCCCCAAATTCCCATATGCAAAGGTGGGGTTGCCCCCTGCCATCGGTTGTGAAGTGGATGGGTTACTTTGGAACGGATTCCATCCGTAAATCACATGATTGTTAGTGGGAGGTGTAGTATAAGAGGTCCTGGCTACCCCAATCGAAACTGGGGTTTGAAATACAGGAGCAGGTATCCCTCCGCTAAACAACGAAAAGGGAGAGCTCATGAAGAGTTTGAAAACCTTGACCATAAGGGTTAGTGTTTCCAAATTGCATTCCTACATAAGAGGGTGATGGGCCTACGTATGAAGTGGATGGGGGAATGTGCCCCCCATTTCATGGAAATCCTTGGACAAAAGCCAAGGATCCTACCAGACCACTCTGGGAAGTGTGTGTGAGAAGGAGGAAGGAACAGTAGGTACACTAGGAATCCCAGTAACCATGCCACCAGAAGCACCTGCTAGGCTTGTGGGAACCGGTGGATGAACCACATGACTCGCTTGAGTTAAGGTTGTAGTAGGTATACTAGATCTAGGGGCACTTACCGAGGGAGGTGGTACCGCTTCAGCTGGAGTGGCTGAGGTGGAAACAAAAGAGCTTTCTCCTGCAGTAAACATTATCCTACCCACAGGGACACCAATCATGGGTAGATCAAAAGGACGAACCTTGACAATCACAGGATTGTTTAAGTTAGTCAACGGTGTATTATAATTCCTTGCAAACTCGTCAGCCTGCAAGTCTTCTATATCAACTGTATTTAAATAAAAAAAGGTTTTCCCTAAGTTCTAGTTCACCCAGAACTTCATTGACTCCTATCGGTTCAAATGAACCGTCTGTGTCCAATCTCTGCCTTTGAGGTGGAGGTGGAGGTTCCAATGTGATGAGAGGAGGAAGGTTTTGCAACCTTCATGACCTTCTGATAGGTTGGTCCTCCACGGTTGTAAATTTGACAATTCAAACCCTAAGTTCGGATAAACACAGAGAAATCACTACGAAAAAATCCTAAAGTCTCAATAGTCAGCAAGGGTAATAGATATACTTTCCCGAAGAAAGCTGAAATACAGTTACTTGGCGTCCTTGAAGAGGTTCTTAGGCACAAGCGGAGGAATCACCCACCGCCCTCCTACACTTTCAACAAGGGTTACCTTCCAAGCCCGCCCAAGGTGAACCAGAAATAGCATTCCGCTTTACCTGTGTATGAACCCTAGATGTCAAGAGACTAGAGGCTACCTTAACTATACCAACAGTCTGGGGGGACAGTCGCAAGCCTGATTCGTATGCATGGGCAGGGTAGCTGAGCCCGAATCTCTGTCTAGGATAGAATCCCCAAATGCATAAAAATCCTAATTTACGCTTCGACAAGGAATCAGAGGGTTATCTCCTCAGTCCAATGCCTCTACACAGCCTCGTGCTTGACTCCCGTTTGAGAGGAGCTTCCTAGAGTCTATCGATAAAGAGAATGATTTACCTATCGATTGGCCCACTATGTTTGAATTTAAATACTTATGGGAAGTTTACACTTCCTATCCCACAAGTCTAGCCTAAGCTAGTAGGTGTATGGCCCTAAAAAATAAAAATTACTAATAAATTTTAATTATTGCGTTCATTTTAAGGGCTATTTTTTACTCAGAAGGCAAGTGGAGTGAAATACTATGATGTTTTTGACTCGATAAGAAATGTAAAAAACAATAGGTGTATACTTCCAAAGTAAATTATCACTACTTAAAAAACAAGCTTATTTTTTTTTGTAAATGTAAATTGATGAAAATGCAACGATAAAGAGAATACTAAGACTATATTTTTATAGTTTTTTGAGATTATATTTTAAAAACTGAAAAAAAAAACTACTATATGAAAAATCAAATGCAAAAGCTTCTAAATGTTTTCTTTTCACTTTTTAAATTGGTCAAAGACTACTATGCACCTAAATTCACAAAACTTGAGTATGCTTGAATAAAACTAACTATATAAAGTAAGCAAAGTGAAGTAAACAGATTAATAAGACCAAGGATCAACCACCTAAGGAAGACTTGGAACCCTAGCTTGGGCGGACACAAAGAAAGGAAATCACTGAGATAAAACAAAGGCAAGTGGAAAACCAAATACTATCCAAAAATAGAATGGGATATACAGTGTCTAGAACCCTGATCACTAATTCAGACAACCAACACTTGAACCTATAACCCAACAGGGAAATCTAGTTCAAGTTGTTAATAGAAAGACAATCCAAACAATAAGAACTCAAGGGATTTACAAGAAAGCACAAGGTGTGGCTAACAAGGTCATCAAACTCACAGTGTTGGTTTGATGACCTTATAAGGAAGGCCAATCAACAAACAAACTTTATAGAGGGATAGGGACAAGCAAACGCTAGCCCAAAAATTTCAATGCTCAGGCTTGTACGCGACTGTGTATAAGGGAAACCCGCGTACTGTACATGAATTTCCTATAGAGCAACCCGCATACGCAGACCTCTGTACGCAACTGTATGCAAGAGAAACCCGTGTACAGGTATAAAATTTTCTAATAAAAAGAAAAAAATTCAAGGTCTTCAAACACCACTCTAAGCATGAACCAATATAGGACACCACACACAGAATCAAGGCAAAGACTGGGCAACAGTCAACAGAAATAACCCACAGCAGTTTGGGCTCCCCAGCGGAGTCACCAGTTCTGTTGTTCAGGAATAAACGCCCTTGTAACCTAAGGTCTGGGGTTACCAACCTACTTCTAAAACTTGCAGACAATAAGCTTTAAAGTACAGAAAGGGAATAGGAATAAATGTTGAACTCACTCGATTACCGACGGTTGATCCAAGCTTTATCTTCTCCCGCTCTGCTTCTCTCCAAATCTTTCAAGGATGCACCTCCTTAACCTGTAAAGAGCAAATTCTCCAAGTACACTCTTATACATGTATATATGATAGGTTAGATAAACAATATATAGAGTGCTTAATCAAGGATATTCATCAACCATGATACATGAAAGAGACTCAACACAAAGTTGGAAGAAGAATTCTCTTTATTAACAATAGTGAATGAGATAAGTGTACAACCCAACGCCTAAGACAAAGACTCCTCTGCAACCAAAGGACTCTGAGGTCTGCTGCTCCAAAGACTTCTGAAGATATACCACCAGCATAACTTTTCTCTCCAAGATTGATTAATTAATGCCCTCCCCAAGGCCTCTATTTATACTATGGGAAATAGAGCAGTCTCGAAGGTTGAGGAGGTTGAGACAGTTGAGATGGTTAATGATTAGGGCTCTACAAATCTCCATTAATTGTGTTTTATTATTTTTAATATCGACTGGATGTGTACGCGAGTATTAATACTGGAAACCTGCGTATGACACGCGAGTTTCTTTAAGGGAAACCTGCGTATAGATCTGTACGTGAGTTGCAATGAGAATAGTCACGTATAGTACGTGGGTTTTCAACGAACATAGTCGCGTATGTATGCGAGTTTCAGTGAAGATAGTCACATATGGCAATCAACATATAGAAATATAAAATGGCAAGCTGGTTGGATAGTGAATGCATCTCATGTCATGCCCATCTATAGTGTTTAGGCAACCTTCAATCCAAAAGTGTCCTTTGTGTACCAACATATGAAGTGTCAGCACTCAAATAGAGAAGTGCCATTTGGGTTGACAACAGTGTGTAGCAGTGAAGGGAATACTTCCTTGCATTGGGTGGTGTGGGAATTGGGGAGGCCAAGCTAGATCTTGTATAGGTGTCCATAGCTCTGTGGTTGAGCTCACTAGCTTAGCAATTTTACCTTTACATTGCCTTAGCAATCTGAGAAACCCAACTGTAGGTTGTTTCGAATGTGTTTTGATGTGAATGTTGGCTTAGCTGAGTAAGTCCAAGGAACTCATATGTTATCAGCTTGTTGCCTTAGTATCATGTTAAACCCAATTGTATCTTGGCTTGGTTGGACAATGTATGAAACCCAACTGTGTCTTTGCTTGACTATGTGAGTTATGGTTTGGCTGTGTGTAATACTGTTGTTTCCCTAGTTCCTTGTGGAAATCATGCCCAGATCGGGGGTGGAAATGTGTTGAAATATTAATGAACACACTAACCTATGGATGGGTGGAACGTTGTAGGTACATAGCTAGTTTCAGAACCGCTTAATCATCAATATAAGTATCTTCGTTATGCTTGTTCATGCCATGTATTTGCTTATTAGTCATTCTGATCATGTTGAATGCTTATTGATGGCTAAGTAGAATTTTACTTTTGTTATGCACTCCTACATTTTACTTTTGTACATGCCTTGTGTTTTTTCAATGCATTACCTAAGCTCATGGAGGCTAGAAACCTGTTACAAAGCCAAAAATACAGATAAGGTAAGAATCATTGTGTTTTCGTCCCTTGATATCCACCTGTGGAAGGTGGAAGGGGGAAACAAGAAGAGGAAAGGTTAAAGAGGGAAAAATTGTAGTGTTTTTGCACCCCGAAGTCCACCTACGGAAGGCAGAAAGCGATAGGTGGAAAGGGCAGTTGAAAACAAGGCAAAAAGTGTGTTTTCCAATTTTCAAAGTACGAGGTCGAAAAGAGGAAGTCCATGGAGGTGGGTTACATTTTTTGGCAAGGCAATTTCACAAAAAAAATGCACCTCAATCGAGCTTTTCTTAAACCCTCGATCAAGGTCTTAACACCTCGATCGAGGGTTTATAAAATGCTTGATCAAGGTCTTCTAAAACCCTCGATCGAGGGTTAATAAAAGAGCTCGATCGAGCATCTATAATCGTTATTACTACAAATAGGTAACAAACACATGATTTGATTCACTGGGTTTGTTGGATAGAAAAGGTTCATTTATATTCATTTGTAAATATGGGTCACTGAGTAATTGGAGTAATAGATATCATTGATCACATCTATAACTCCAATTACTCCACGACTAATATCTACACATAAAATCTAGAGGAAGTGGCAATAGTAATGCTTTTACTTGTTTCTTCTTCAAGGTATGTACTATTAACCACAAGTATCGCTCTTCTAGTCAAAATTATGTTTTATTAAATTTTATTATCATATAATTCTATGTTTGATTTTAATTGAATTTGAAGACCTTGTTCCCATGAACAATACTGGATTTTAAAAACTTTGATTAAAGAAATTTTTGGGTGTCCATATTCGTGTGCGCACACGAATATGGGCACTCGAATATTTTTTTTGTTGAAGTTTTGAAAAGCTTGATTAATCTGCTAGCTCGATCAAGCTTTTCTCTAACCGCACACAAAAATTCAATAGAGGTATTTAAAAACACATGTAAAAAATCGATCGATGGTTTTAGAGACCTTGATCGAACTCATAGCTTGATATTGACATTGTATTTCCATATGCATCATGTAAAGTTTCATTTAATGAAGTCTTCCAAAATATGCTTGGACACCTTGTATTTTTAATCCCCATTTGAATTCATGTCATTGAACATTTTCATTTTTGTCGAAATGAGATGTACTATCATGTTTAGTTTCCATACTTTTTGTTTTTCAGATCCCACAGCCACCATAACACCTTTTCTTTTATTTATTTTCCTCCACTCTTAGCATTACGAAACACCAAAACAAATAGTCATGTGTTATTGATGTAAATTCTAATGTCATTCAATAATTTACTAGAAAGATTAACTACAAATGTGTGGCACAATAACAATTTTGTAGAGTAAACAATGGACATTGATATAACCCAAGGAAATGAGGTCATTTTTTTTTTTCATGGTCACATTTTCATCCCTCTAAAGGTACCAAAAATACTTTTCTCCTTCGTATATAATTTTTAATTTAAAAAAACTACAATTATGTGATATGACTATGAATTTAACACTAATTTTTATCTTAATCATCATGTTCTATTCCGCCCTCGGCTCTGGGATTTAAATATCTGACCTGAGGATCTATATCATAGGTAGATCGTAGTGCTGAGAATCTAGATCTAGTGGACACAACTCGCCTAAGTTCATCTCATCAACTGAATTCCATGCATCATTTCTCTCCTTGGTTCAATGCAAAAGGAAAACTATGGCAAAGTATTGCCATAGTATATATATTTTTATATGTCATGTAATATGAAATTAATAAAATACCACAGCTGGTTATGGGACTGCACACGCCAAAGAGATGGGGGCATGGTTCCACAAGGGATACGGTGGGGAGTTAGTCAAATCCCCTGAGAAAATAGGGTGTAACCAGATGTCAACGGGGAAACCCATGAATCCTGAGCTACCCTTTTTTTCCTTTGTCCTCAACCATCAATTTCTTCCATAAGTTGGATGAGGTAGTTAATGCCTTAGGAAGAGCAAGGCATGGCAGTCTGATTGTGTGTCTAAGAAAACCTGCAAGTATGCATTCTAGGGAGCTACATTCTTGCTTCTGCAGCAAGAAAGCACCTGATGCGTTCCAGTCTGTCCTTTCTCCTAGGAGAAAGAAGGTTTTGTTGTTCCTGAGTGTCGTGGTTGTTCATTATTCTACCATTTAATCAGTCCTAGATCATTCGTTTTCTCTGGAGACGCACAATGTGGTGGTTCAATTATCATGCGTGCAGAAGTGTAGTTCTATAGTGTTTTGTCTCACTGTCATTGTGGCATGAGACACTGTTTCTCTGTGTTACAGAGTGAAGCCTGTGTGGATGTGTTTTCCTTGTGGATTGTTGTTGTGCATCCTTGTTTTGGTTTGAATACCAAGGAGTGGAAGAGGCCCATAATTGATTGATAAACCTAGTGAAGAGAGGAACCTCACAGATAGATCAAGAGGGGTTGGAAAATCCTTTTTGCACACCCTAAAGAGCACTGGAAGGGAAGGTATGGCCCGAGGGAACTATGTAGTAGTGAATGGAATACTTCCTTGTGTTGGGTGGTGTAGGAATTGGGGAGGCCAGGCAATATCTTGTGTAGGTGTCCATAGCTTTGTGGTTGAGCTTACTATCTTATAAATTCTACCTTGCCATCGCCTTAGCAGTCTGAGAAGCCAAACTGTAGGTTTGTTTGACTGTCTTTTGATGTTAATGTTGGCTTGGATGAGTAAGTCCAAGGATCCCATATGTTATTGGCTTGTTTCCTTAGTATCCTATGAAACCCAATCGTATATTGGATTGGTTGGACAGTCTGTGAAACCTAGTTGTGTGTTGGCTTGACTATCTGAGTTAAGGTTTGGCTGTGTGTAATCCTGTTGTTTCCCTAGTTCCTTGTAGAAATCATTCCCATATTAGGGGTGGCAGTGTGTTGAGATATTAATGAACACACTATCATATGGTTGGGTGGAACATTGCAGTGACATAGCTAGTTTCAGAACCACTTAATCATCAAGATAAGTATCTCTGTTATGCTTGTTTATGCCATGTATTTTCTTATCAGTAATTATGATCATGTTGAATGTGTATTGATGGTTAAGTAGAAGTTTACTTCTGTTATGTTTTCCTGCATTTTACTTATGTACATGCCTTGTGTTTTTGCAATGCATTTTCCTAAGTTCATGGAGGCTAGAATCTTGTTACAGGGTAAAAAATGTAGCTATGGTAAGAATCATTGTGTTTTCATCCCTTGGAATCCTCTTACGAAAGGTGAGAGGAGGAAACAAGAAGAGGAAAGGTTGAATAGGGAAGAATTGTTGTGTTTTAGTACCCCAAAATCTGCCTGCGGAAGGCGGAAGGAGGAAAGGGTAGTTGAAAACAAGGAGGGAAGTGTGTTTTCCGATTTCTGAAGTCCGACGTCAAAATGCAGAAGTCGAAAGTGTAGAAAAAGGTTAAGGTCGATAGTGGTTTTTTCGATTTCTGAGTTCAGAAGTGAAAAAGGTGGAAGAGTCATTAAATGTTTTGTCACACATTGAGTTTCTGATTTTAGAGTTCCAGAGTGCGGAAGGTGGAAAGAGGAAGTGCTGAAGGTGAAAGGTAGAAGAGTGTTTTAATGTTCTCGTCGCACATTATGTTTCTGATTTCCTATTTCTAAGGTCGGAAGGGTGGAAATTGGAAGTGCAGAAGGCGGAAGGTGGAAGGCTGACAATTCACTTTGTTGAACCTTTGAGTTTCTGGCTCCCTAGTTCATAGGTCGAAAAGACGAAAAGCGGAAGTGCGGAAGGTGGAAGGCGAAGTGCAGAAAGGATAGGTCTAGTGCATAAATGATCATTTTGGTCGTATAATGGATCCATCAAGGGAGGAACGACTGTTACAATCATTTTTGAGCCTGAGAATGAAGGTTTAAGTGTGTTTTAACGTCCATTCCCTGTATTGCGATGGAGAACAAGGGTTATTGAAGTAAAAGATTTAATTTATCTGTATTATGGGGTATGGGGATGTTACAATTAGTTAACTAGAATTTAATTATAATATTCATGAAACTGTAGAACGGTAACATTGAAGGGAATCAAAGTGACTATATTATTGAGATGAAATATGCAGTTACATGATCATTGATTATTTCTTTATAAACAAAATCCACGGGGTGGAAATGTCCCTGAGGTGAGCTAATTGCATGAGGGTATAAACAATTGCTAAAAATATATGTAAATGAGTTAATACAAACTTAAGAAAATAGATACAACACCAAACAAAAATGTAAATGTAGGTAAAAAAGAAAATAAAAATGGAAATGGAGTAAAAAAAACACGTGTTTAAGAATGTGTCCTTAGTTATCTCATTATAGTTAAAAAAACGTATGTTTAAAAATGTATAAGCAAAATACATCTCGTTGTTAGAATAATCAACCCATAGTTAATCACCTTAGACATTTATTAATCCAATTTTTGTCTTATTTGCCTAGTTTCCATATTCCACCTTATGCAAGTTGTCCTCCACACATCCATAGTGGTCAAACTTGCTAATTTTGAGTCACGGAGCACTTGGGAAACCTCCTGGAATCAAATCTACTTTATTCCTGGCCTTCCTAGTGCATGTCTGCTTTTTCTGCTTTATTGCCTGCTTTTTCAGTGTTTTAAGGCAATTGGGAAAGTTTGACGAGGTGAAGTTAACTTGTTTTTTGTCCTCCACATCCTCCACTCTTTTCTCCTATGAAAAGCATGTATGATTTTTCCTTCCACCCACTATTAGCTTGCCTAATTGATTTTTCCAATTCGTGAGCTCCTAGATAGTTTTGGAAACTGCTTTATGCACCTATAGGGGATTTGCTTAGATTTAGTAAGCCTGATTTTGACTAGATTCAAATGGCATCTTCATGCATTCGAATCCCTCATGTAATTAATTATTGTGGCAGCCTATGACTTCACAGGGTTGGCTATTGTACACTTATTCAATACAGATTAGTGTTCTGCTCCATATTCAGTCTCCTTTGTGAGTAATTTGCATGTGTAATTGACAATTGTTGTGAGTGTAATTGTTCTAACACTGGGTTCAATTTCCACACTCATTACAATGTATTGATCCTACAATATCACCTTAGTCATCTAGAGTCTACATTCAATCTAATCTAGAAACAACATAATGACATCATATAATAACTACATCAACCTAAACTAATAAACTATATTAACTACATAGATTAATATTAGCATACAAAGGAACAATTGAAGAAGTTCGTTATTTTTAAAACTGGATGATATATCCAAAATTTTAATTTTCTTAGAATTATCTATTAAAGTTTGAAGTAGTTCTAATTGTGACTAATGTGATCTCCAACTAGTTGCTAGAAACATTAAAGTTTTTATTATTATTATCTAGAGTCAAGTCTATTTTCCATGGAAATTTGTTCAAGAACTTAAAATTAGATAAGGAGATAAATATTTTAGTCAAATAATTCGATTTATAATTTAATTTTTATATAAATTTTGTAATTAAAAATAACGGCTTCAAAGATCTAGGATATATTATAATTTGGCCAAAATCCAATCATAAAAAAATTATACATTTTACATTTTTCTTTGCGATCATCATTACAAAATGAAATGAAATATTATAATCTATATAGTGAAATCTTATAAGCTACATTGTGAAACAAGGAGTTGGACAATCCCTAAAACTCCATAGATTGAAGACTATGTGTATTGAGGATAAAAACACTTTCTCTAAAAAAAAAGCACTCATCTTAAAACTTTTTCAGCACAAAATAAAATTCTAAAATTATCTAAATAGATACATAGTTGTTTTTTTAATTCCGACAAAACACAATTAATACCTTAACCACCACCGCCACATGTACACATTAAATAAAACTAAACTCAAAATCTACAACATGCACTATTTTGTTTTTTTTTCCTTTATTTTGTCAAAGTATCGACCCAAAAATTACCTTTTTTGCTCGTATTGTTTTTACTATAAAAGCAGTAAATTAATGAAGAGTGGAAAGAGGATGAAGAGGTTCTTATAGATTCCACAACATGGGACCAGTAGGTAATTATTGCAACCTTTAAAGCCATATCTTGTTGTTTAGAATGGGAATGTTGACAAAATGAATCTTGTCTTATGACTACAAACCTAATTTACCCTCCAATATTAATGGTGGATAATAATATTTGTATGAGAATATGTTGTAAGAAGCCATATTTCGATGTCCTTTTTGGATATTTCTCCAAATATCTTGAATAATTTATTTTAAAATGTTGGTGAACTAATGAAACAAATATCAAGATGTGGATGAGTCAAAGCTAATGAAACGTGCTCTCTAAATAATTAAAAATATAGTGCACCACTGCACACATACATCTGACTAAAGAAGTAATTGAAACACTACATGTGTTCAATCACTACCTGTTGAAGTGCATCTCACACTCTAACCTACTGCCTATCGAGATAATGTACCTCCATTCTAGGAAAAACCACATGAAGGACATCCCGAGTTACAAAACTCAATGGACCTAACATTTGCAGAAATATACTTTAAACAATGTTTTCCATAGGCTACGTCCTTGTATCAAAGTTAAACTATAACATATCATACTGGAGCTAAAATATGATTGATACTTCTATCCTAATCTCTTGGGATTAAATTACCATGTAGGATCCCTAATTTCCTTTCATTTACTTTTCTATTATGCCCCATTGTACTTTATGTGTAAGACCCAACAACTGGGCATCAGGGTCATACTTACTGTTGGAGCCTAGTTGTTGAAATTCAAAGACAAGAAACAAGGAAAAACACCATAATAAACAACAATTTAAGTTGATAAAACCCCATAAGGGGAAACATCCACACATGCAAAGTATTGAAACTCATTAATCAAGATCAAGGAGATTGCATGACGAGCCATTCAGCCTCTAAGCATACCACACAAACTATGTATCCCAACCATGCACTATATACTTCATAAAATAAGTTACATGAGTAAACCTGCCGCCGGTAGTGCTGGTTACATAATACTTCTCATAAACATATCTAGATTTGTGTTAGTTGTCATTATTAATAATATCCACCCTGACAATAAAATTCTAATACTTTTCCCAAGGATATTCATCACCTTTTTCTCAAACCAAGAGAAACTACACACCATCGTAGCTTCTCTAATAACATGGGTTTTGTAAACATATATGCACAATTTTCTTAAGTCTGAACCTTTTTCATATCTACTCCACTTTCACCAATGAATTTTCTTACAAAATGATACTTTACATCAATATGTTTACTCTTACTATGATAAATAGGATTTATAGCCAAAATTTTTAGCACTTTGACTATCACAGAAAACATGCACATTGTTCTACAGCCTTCCAATTTCTCTAAGTAGACCTTTCAACCAAATCGCCTCTTCACAATCATGTGAGGCAGCAATGTATTCAGCCTCTGTAGTGGATAAAGAAATTGTTTCTTGAAGCTTTGACATCCAACTTATAGCTCCACCTGCAAGAGTAAATACATAACATGAAGTAGACCTTCTCTTGTCCAAAGCACTTGCGAAATTTGAATAAACAAAACCACATATAAAATCATTGTTATTGTTAAAGGTGATACGATAGTCACATGTGCTTCTTAGGTACCGAAGCACCCATTTCACTGTGTTCAAATGTTATTTTCCCGTATTTTCCATGTATTTACTAACAACACATACTGCATGTGAAATATCGGGTTTATTACACACCATTGCATACATTAAAAATCCTACTGCATTGGCATATGGTACATGTTACATATAATCCTTCTCTTCAACACTACTAGAACATAAACCTGATGAAAGCTTAACATGGGAACGCAAAGGAACATTCACGGGTTTTTCCTTATTCATATCGAATCTTACAAGTTTTTTCTCAAAATTCTTCTTCTGTGAAAAACTAAGCTTACCATTTCTTCCGTCTATGTGTATTTCAATACCCAAGATTTGTTTTACAACTCCAATATCCTTCATATCAAAATTCCTATCCATATGAGCTTTCAACCAATTAATATCGTCCATGCCTTTACATGGCCTTTACTCAAAATAAGCATCTCATCAACATACAAAAATAAGATAATGAATATGCCATTTAACCTTTTGAAGTATAAACAGTGATCATATTCACTTCTAGTATAACCATGTCTCACCATGAAAGAATGAAACTTTTTGTACCATCTCCCGGGAGACTGTTTCAGGCCATACAATGATTTCTCGAGCTTGCAAACTAATCTTCTTTTATGATGCCACACAAAACCTTCTTGTTTTTCCTTATAAATCTCCTCATCTAAATCTCCATGTAAGAATTTTTTTTTGACATCTAGTTTCTCTAACTCCAAAATCAAGCAATGCAACTAGTGCTAACACAATACGAATAGATACAAGCTTAAAAATGGGTGAAAAAATACCATGATAGTCAATATATTCCATATGAGAGTACCCTTTTGTTACCAATGTAGCTTTGTGTCTTTCAACCTTACCATCAACGCCTTTCTTCAACTGGAAGATCCATTTACATCCAACAATTTTTCTATCTTTGGGGAGTTCAAACAATTCCCATGTCTTGTTTTTATCCAGAGAATCCATTTCTTCTTTCATTTCCATATTCCACTTAGAATTTTCAACACAATCAATGGATTCCTGAAAACAAGAAGGTTCTCCATCATCAGTAAATAAAACACACGAAACAAAATAGGTATACATATTACAAGGATTTCTCTCCCTTGTTTATCTTCTTGATGTGGGTTGTGGGGTTTCCACATTTTCTTGAATTTCTTCATATTCTATGAATTCTTTCTCAACATAAATTTCTTTTTGCGTATTTGAGTCATGAGAATATTGGTTCTCCAACTGAACTAGTTGTTTTGGCAGTACATGTCCCTGTCCTACATCAACTTTTACATTTTCTGATTTAATCATAGAAGATTCATAAAAAAATACATCTCTGCTAATGACGATCTTATGGGCAGTAGGATCCCACAATCTATATCATTTTTTTACATCATCATATCCAACAAAAATTTACTTCTTTGATATAGGGTCTAACTTATGACATTGATTTTTAGGAGTAAATGCATAAGATTCACAACCAAAGATTTTCAAATTTTAATAATCACATGGGTGACCAGTCAATACCTCTTCTGGAATTTTACAACTTATTTCCATTGATGCTCATCGATTAATTAACTAACCAACAATAGAAACTACTTCTGCCCACAACTCTTTCCCCAAATCAACATTACTAAGCATGCTCCTTGCTCTCTCTAGAAGGGTCCTATTCATGTGCTTCGCAATGCCATTTTGCTGAGGAGTGTATACATTTGTTTTATGTATTAGGATCCCTTCTTCTTTGCAATATTTTTCAAACTCTAAAGAGGTAAACTCACATCCATTATCCATCCTTAAAAATTTGATTGTCCTTCCAGTTCTTTTTTCCACCATAACTCTAAATTGTTGAAACGTGCTAAACAAAAAAAGTTTTCTTTTTAAAACATAGACCCAAACTTTTCTTGAAAAAAAATCTATAAATAATACATAATATGCTTCTCCCCCATAGGAAATAGTAGGAGACGGACCCTACAAATAATAATGAATGTAATCGAGAACACCTTTACTAACATGACTACCTGCTTTGAATTTTTCCTACGCTACTTCCCAAATATACAATGTCTACGAAACATCAAATTCATAGTTGTCAGAATTGGAAGCAATTTACGATTCATTAATACACGAAGTCGTCTCTCACTCATATGACCAAGACGTTGATGCCATAATTGAGTAGATCATGATACCTCTTCAGATACTAATGTTGTATCATTAACTTGAGTTCTTCCAACCAATTTTAAATATTTCTTGTTTTCTGCACCTTCATGAACACTAAAGCGCCCTTCGATACTTTAAATACTCCACTTAAAACTGTAAACTTATGACCACAAGAATCCAACACTTCCAAAGAAATTATTTTTTTCTTTAATTCAAGCAGATATATAACATTTGTTAGTGTTCTTATAAGTCCATCAAACATTTTAATTTTAAAACTTCCAACCCAAATAGTCTTACATGAATGATTGTCTCTTAAAAGAACTATACCATCATTTTTAGTTTGATAGGAACCAAACCAATCGTGAGGACAGATATGGTGTGAAGCACCATAATCTAATAACCATTCTTAATCATATTTAGAAACACTACAAATGAAAAAAACCTCATCGATCATAGCTGAATCATACTTAATTGAATTTGCCTTAGATTTGGAGTCATGTTTCTTGGATTCTTGTCTTTTCCAACAATCCTTCTTGAAATAACCAGTCCTGCTACAATATCAAAATTTTAATTTCATCTTTCTGCCCTTTGATTTAGACATGGAAGTTCCTCTTGACTTTTCTCCTCTCACTCTGGATCAACCTATAACAACAAAAGATTCAGGTGTAGAATTTTCAAAACTAGATTTATTTCTCAATTCCTCAGACAAAATGCTCCAACCACAACGTCAAATTCCAAGGTATCAGTTGTATGAAGGATAATGAAATAAACACCTTGACCCCAAGATTCAGGTAAGGTACATAAAAAATTGATTGCTTTACCTTCATCATCAATTTTAACATCCATACTAGTCAACTAGAAAATAAGAGTCTTAAAAGCATTTAAATGATCTTCTATCTTCGTACCTTCTTACATTTTCATACCGTACAACTGTCTCTTGAAGTAAGTTATATTTTCCAAATACTTTGTCATATACAAACTTTCTAACTTGCTCCATAGGCTTGTTGCTGACTTTTCTTCAATAATGTTAAACAACACATCATCCACAAGACATAATCGAATTGTTATAAGTGCTCTAGCATCTAATTCCTCCTATTTATCATATATCATAGTGAGGGGTTTCTTTCTCTTACCATCTAGGGATTTCTGCAACCTTTTTTGTACTAACAGATCCTGCATCTTTAACTTCCATAATTCAAAATTATTTTTACCACTAAATTTCTTAATTTCAAATTTAGTATTCGACATTTTTGTGAAATTTAATATGTATATATATATATATATATATATATATATATATATACTCTCGAATAGAACACAACACAGATAGACTCCACTTCACACGACCTTCACGTGACTTCTTCTTTACATCCAACAACCCAACAATAGTGGTTCCCAGTCACAGGCCCACCAATCCAACTTCTACTTCACAATCCAGTCGAACAAAACACATCATAGTTATATTTCCTTCACGTGACTTCTTCTCCACGTCCAACAGAAGTTCCCAATCACGGGCTCACCAATCCATCTTCTACTTCACAATCAATCTTTTCTCCATCTGCGTCTTCACCTTCACGGTCCCTTTTCTTCACAACATGGCCTCTTTTCTTCAGGGGTCCACATCCATCTTCTCCAAGACGGTGACTTCTCCACGATCCAGCAATGGTCCCTTTTCTTCATAGTTCAACAGTAGCACGATGTCCTCTTGTCCCCATCCAACAACGAAAGCAAACACATGTTTCTCTCTACGGCTAACTTCTCTGCTGCACGAGTCTCTTCATCATGCGACTGCAGGATCCCTTTCCAGGGTGGGAAAAATCCCTCTCCACAGTCTCATATTCATGCAACTTTAGGCTTTTTCCTTGTCCAACAATGACACAGCTCAACACGGTCCAACAGTAGTCTCCTTTACCTCCACGTCCAACAACAAGAGTCCTCTTCATGCCCTCTCACGCGACCCTATCGCTTATTCCCTCTTCCCCCGTGCCTCCACACTCTTCCTTCCTTCTCCATGCGCAGTCTCCACTGCCTCCCTTTTCGACGGTGGCCACAGTTTCTCTCTCCACAAAATTTCTAAGCTCGCAACTCGACAACACTCACGGTTCTCCAATGGCAGTAATGGAAGCAACACGATCCTCTCCTTTCTGTGATGTCTATCCTTCTTATTCACGCAGCCAAAACATCAAATACGTTAAGCAGTGGCATGTTCAACAATGACGATCCCTTCTCTTCTCTATCATCTCTCTTTCTCATGGGCCTCTGCTACCACTTATAAAATGTAGAGACAAGAAACAAGGAAAAACACCATAATAAACAACAATTTAATGTGGTAAAACCCCTTAAGGGGAAACATCCACACAAACAAAGTATTAAAACTCATTAATCAAGATCAAGGAGATTACATGACGAGACATTCAACCTGTCATCCTACCACACAAACTATGTATCCCAACCATGCACTATATACTTCATAAAATAAGTTACATGAGTAAAAATGTCGTCGGTTATGCCTGTTACAAAAAGCTTCTCATAAACAAATCTTGATTTGTGTTAGTTTTCATTATTAACACTACTGAACCTTATTATAATATTATAGAAAAATCTATTTTCCTTGGGAAACCTATTTCTCAGAGACTTGAATAGCTACAAAGAGCACTGTAGAGGACTGAAAGGGTAACAAGAAGCATCTCCAACTGACAATCTATGGGAAATATGCATGAGTAAAGAGGCCAATACATCTCTAATGTGAAATTTATGACAGATATAATGTAACAAGAGACAATCGTTATTCTTTGTTCCAAGTTCAAACAAATGCAAAGTTTGTTAGTCAAGAAGCATATCAGCAGACAACTTGCAGATCCATTAAAACCACTATCTTTGTAACACGTAAATAAAGAATTTCTTGTAGGATTGTCTACTTTCCAATGGTGGAAAAAGAATGTACCAATAGATGGCTTAAGATCCAAGTGGGAAAGAACTCTTGCACTATTAAATGCTAAGTATAACCTTGAACTTGTTTCTTTAGTGGGAAAAACCTGAAGAGCATATGTACCTCTTTCACTGGCCATGAACTCGTGAATTTGGACTATAACTAAATTTAAGAAAAACAATTAACATGATAGCATGTTTCCAATTTTTTACTCGAATATTGGCATTACTCTAATGTTTACAATTGGTGTTTATATCTATGATTTTGAGATTTCCTCAAACTAGCCCAGGTTCTATTTCGATATCTTGCACCTGAGAAAAAAATTCACAAACATGATCGAAACGTTAATTTTTTATAGGCAACATTGAGACCATTAGAACAAGGGTAAAGCTTACTAAATCACATAAATTGCATTCCGAGGGAAGAGACACACTGAACCTCTCAAAGTTTAAGGACAAATTAAAAAAAACTCCATAAAAAATTAAAGGAAAGACGTTTAGAAATATATTTGGAAATGATGGATGGACTTAAATCTCATCAAATTAAATCTTACACCACATAAACATATAAAATACTCACATTAAATTCTATTTTCATCCAAAAAATTAAGTCAACAAAATCCCCTCAGTAATTTGGAAGACACAAATTCTGAAAAATATTTAGACTTTGCAATGGACTTCCTTGACATAATAGATGTTTTCGCTACCATTCAATATATGTACTTTCAAATCATCTATGTAAATGAGGTTATCTAGAATCCAAATAAATAATCATGGGACTTCTCGCCCTTAAGGATATGTGATATTCAAATTCTTGTAATACATTTCACCTTCCCATGTACTCACAATATGTTCCTTCTGTAGACAATCAATACGCTATTTCGTACTTGAACTCTGATTGTGCAGTATACATAACAGGTATATATAACTCTAATCATCAAGCAACAACATGTATATTTTACCAATAGCATGGACCTTGCATGTTCAAAATGTAGTATTAACACCAACATTTCACCACCGTGAACTTACTATAGATTAAGCTATAAAAAAACATAAATTTCCAAGTACTCTGTTTAACTCCAAGTCATTTTAAAATTCAATAATATCACCAAAATTCATTTAGCTGATAGAAGCAATGACATGAGCTTCAAACTTAGTATCTCATTGTAGGTTCGGCAAAAAAAATCAAAGAAAAAGAAGTCTTCAAAAACAAAATATCATGTAGAGTGACCCAACAAGCATGATAGAAAAACAACTCTTAAATAAAAATAAGTACAACAAAAAAAGCTTGATAAAAAAACAACTCTTAAATGAAAATAAGTACAACAAAAAGCATTGTTGCATGCCAAACTAAGGCTATGTAAATTTAACTTTAATAAAATGTGACAAGGTATACCGAACCAATATCCAGATTATGATAAAAGAGGGAACAATCCCTATTGGAAACAATGACATTTGAGACTATCAAAAATAAAAAATTTCTCAGGAGTATAATGCCTCTGATTTTATAGTCATATGTTATGTGTAACACCCCGGTTTTGACCCCGTTGCATTAGATGTATATAATGTATATATTGTAATGATCATGGTGTGGAGCTAAAGGCCAAGGCCCCACCATTGATTGGTTATGCTATGTTTCGGATTTAAATTGTCACCGATGGCATATCGAGGCATGCAACATATATTAAGTTTTGTCATCATGTAAATATGCCTCTTTAATTAAATGAACCTGACCAACTATGTTCGCGACAACTAAATTGAGAAGGGGCATGATTTTCACAAGGATAGGGTGGGGGGAAATGTCAAACCTTGGGCAATGAGGGAAAAAGCCATGTGCCATCTTTCCTTGTTTTACTCCAACCACCACCATTAAGAACTGCTGCTATGTCACGTCCCCATCCCTCAAACCGGCGAAGAGGACGCGACGAACATCAAATAAGACTGGGCAAACAGCCCATGAACATAAAACAGAGGAGATCAATGCTGAAATTAGAACTTGCAAGCATGCACAGATGCAAAACTCTTCAATCATACAGCGGAAGCAACACAAACAAATTTCCAGCATTCATCGTGTTCATCATTTCACATAATACAGTATATGAATTGCAGAGGAGAAGTAACAGCAGCACTTATCTTTCGATGAAGAACTTGCCCGCAACTAGCTACGTCACTGCAACATTCCACCCAACCATAGGCTAGCTTGCTCATCAATCTCTCAGCAACGCTGCCACCCCCGAGCTGGGCATGATTCCTCCAGAATAAGGGTCAATTGCAGGCTTATACATAGCCAAGGGGACACCAAACAACCAAACCAACACCGCTGGGTTTATCAGACCATCCACAGATCGGCCAAGCCAGCACAGTCCGAAGACCAACCACTGCACACCACAACAAAACAATCCCTTCATAGCCCTATGAAGATAGCAAAGCAACCGGGGATAATCCCAAACCAAAGATGAACCACAACTGAAGAAGCACCAGGCCGCACGGAGTTGTTCTTGGCCCTAACATGGCCAAAAAAACTCAGCAACAACACCCAAACCAGGGTATAACAGCAACCCAACTCCAAAATAGAAACGGTGGCAACACTCCACAGCCCATAGTGGATAAGATACAGAGCTCCCAACATAGCCGTGGGAGACTCAAACGCATCCCACAGTAGAAAAATGACTCACCACAAATACCCGGTGGCCCAAAACGCAGTTGGACACCACAGCCAACAAAAACGTGGGGAAGACAACAACCCCAAAGAAAAAACAGTGAGCACGACTCACAGCAGGGAAAAACGTCCCAAATAGCCTGTGCGCGAGACCAATAGTCGGTGAGACAGCAAAAAACGTGAATGGCCCTTCACAGCCATGGTAAAAACACATGAAGCTACCAAAAACGTGAATGGAAAATGCACCAGCAGCTCCCAAAACGTGAGGAAAGCAGCCCAATCCCCAGCACTACAAAAACGACCTCCCATCCATGGGAAAAAATGAAACCAGCAACCAAAAATGTGGGATGAAAAACACAGGAAAAACTCCAGCTGCTCCCAAAAGCCCCAACGTGAAGGAGAATGGAGGAAAAATGGAAAAACGTGGATGCATAGCAGAATGGCATACGTTTTTGGGCATTTTCCTTGCCAAGGAAGTCAGAACACGTTTTTCAAAAAATAGTTCTCTACCCAATTCGAATTTCTTTGCCCATACTCTTCCCATTCCATGCAATAACTAACTCAACCACATTCTAGCAGAAATAAATGATTGGGGAAAAAAGACAAGAAAGGTAGTTGACAGCTTGATGGGTCTTCTCATAGACATTTTGGCTTTTCCCCATAACCAAGGTTTGACATCCCCCACACCCTTATCCTTTGGAACCATGCCCTTTTCATTTTAACGTTGCGTTGCGGTAGCTGGTCGTGGGTTTATTTTATTTGATGTGCGTATTTACATGATGCCAATTGTAATGTGCCATACAGCATGATATACCATCAGCAACTATACCTATTGCCGAAACATAGACAACAAAATCGATGGTGGGGCTTTTGCCTTTAGCTCCTCACCACGATTAATTACAATATATACATCATGCAAACGGGGTCAAATCCGGGGACATTACATGCTATTAGTTGGGGCAGTTATGGCTGGGAGTGGAGTGTGGTAGGGCTGTCAGTCCTTGCCCACATGCACACTCCACTAACGGATTGAACCTCACAATGGGCAGAGGAATGACTACTACGCATTCTCACTGTTGTATGTTCATACACGCGCATAAGCGGAGCTGCTCATCCTCACGCAGGGACCATTATCTGTTTATTATTCTATGCGCAGGATTTTCCTGGTTTTGACTCACACAACGAGCTAGGAGCCGTGCTCTTTCATCCTCGATTTTCCTGTGAAGGGCCATTCACGTTTTTGGCTGTATGATCTCCTTACAGACTGGTATGGCCGTGTAATTTTCCATCATTTTGATATTGAGATTGAGATCGTTGTTCCTCCCGTGAGTTATGGTTGCCGCCATTCTCCCCAAGTTTTCTTGTGTTGCTGTGGTCTCCCTTACGTTGTGATTGTTGTGGTCTCCTTCACATTTGGGGTCTGGTGCAAGTTTCCCTCACGCACAGACTCTTTGGAGTCATTTTCCCCTGTTAAGCTGTAATTGCTGATTAGTTTCATGCGTGCAATAGTTGGCCTTCGGACTATGTTGGGAGCAAGGATGGGGGCTTGGTTTGCTTGAAAAACCTGGTGTTTGGAAGCCACACAGACAGAGCTAGAGGGTTGGCTTTATTCTCCACAACCCCTGAATAGCACTGGAAGGGAAGGCAGGGCCTGAGGGACTGTGTAGCAAAGAAGGGACTGATTCCTTGTGTTGTGTGTGTGTGGGTGTCTTAGAAGTCAAGCTAGTTCTGGTGTAGGTGTTCTTAGCTTTGTAATGAGCTCACCAGCTTAGCATTTAGCCTTTCCCAACTCCTTAATGGCATGATAAACCTGACCATGTTGGCTTGGTTGTCTTGTTGATGGCCTGATAAACCCAACTATGTTTCCTTGGCTATGTTTTGTGTATCATTGGCTATGTGTAAGCCTGCTTGTTCCTTATTCCTTGGAGAATCATGCCCAGCTCAGGGGTGGCAGCGTTGTTGAGAGATTAAGGAGCACGCTGGCCTACGGTTGGGTGGAACGTTGCAGCAACGTAGCTGGTTGCGGAATGAATTCTTATAAGATAATTAACCTTGTCTATTTTACTTCTGCAATCCCATTTACTGTTAAAGATTATGATGAACATGTTGAATGAACGCTTATATGAATGTATGTTACTTCCGCTGTGTATGATAAATAATTGCATCTATGCATCTTATACTTCAATGCATTCTATTTCAACATTTTTATGAATTCACATGATCATGGGGCTGGTAGCCCGGATGGTTAACGCCATGGTAGCGTCCTCTTCGTCGGTCGGAGGGTCGGGAATGCTACAGTGTGGTATCAGAGCTCATGTTTCAGCATGGGCCTGAATGGACCACGAAGATGCAGTGACAGAAGCAGAATTTATTTCTACCCAGTAGAGAATAGAAGTTGATGACAGAAAACTTCCACAATTTGTCTAAGTGTTTGAACTGTCGGTTCATCGGAGCACTTCATGAGAAGGACTTCTGATGTAGCAAAGAGCTAGACGAAAGCATACCCGACAGAGGACAGTTGGAAGGAAAATTGCAGAAAAAATTCTAAGTGTTCGACGTCCGTCGGCGGAAAATAGTTGAACGAGTGCCCACCGTTGCGGATGGCTAGACAACTACACATCCAACAGGTAAGGCCCCCGACCGCCGACGCTGTAAAGAAAGTTAAAAAAAAATTCTAAGGCCAGAAATCGTTGACTATCGAAAGAAGATAGTGTTTCGTGTGCCATCGTTTCGGAATCCTAGATCACTAGCCTTCCGACAAGAAGAGACTACCGATACCGATCGGGTTATGCCTCAGCAGATTGGGCCACCGATCGGAAGAAGATCGAAGATGAAGGGTCATCGTTGCAGCTGTTGATGGAACTACTTCACCGACAAAAAGAAGAGAATTGAGCCGATCAAGTGGCGAAACGGAAGATGAAAGGGAAAATTTCGAAAATTTCTCTAAGTCCGGGAATCATCGGCCATCGGCGATGGTTGATTGAACACATTGCCGATACCTAGTTAATTCAGTTGCTAATGAGCTACGTCGGGTGAAGTTAGTGGATAGAGCTTCTGAAATTCGATGAGTTATTGTCCACGGAACCCGCAGTGGGATCACCACCCACCGTTGTGGCTGTTTACTGAACTATCCTCCCGATGAATAGTGCACCCAATCGTCGATGAACATCGGCGAAAGTTAGTTGTTTTGACCACTGAAACGTCGAATTGATAGTCAGGATGAGATCCGATCCTGTACAAGGAAATTTTGAGTTTTTTCGAGGGATTTCCTAGCATATTTCGACTGTTTTTCAATGGGATTTTCAGCTACTCTTCAGTGAATTTTCAGGGCTGAAAAGGGAAAGCCCCCTTGACCCCCATCGTCCCCCTCAGATAAACGCCCTTTGATGAAGAAAATCTTGTATTTGGGCAAATTGTTATTTTATGATTATTCTAGGAGAAGGTAAGTGATTCTGATTTATATCAATATTATGCATCTAACAATTGTGTTACTAACACATTTGCAGAATCATAGTCACCTTCAAGGGCAGTATTCCAGGTAGTGCAGTTCGGTAAGTAAGTGGTGGTTCGGTTATGAGAACCCATGACGAATATGATGCTCAGGATTCCTATGAGCGTGCGCGAGATGCCATGGGAGAAAATGGCCGTAATGGAAATGATGACATAGAGTCTAATGGAAGGAGATTCCAAGAGACACCGTCAGATGTTGCAGCCACTATGAGAAGCTTGATCAAATCCCAGGAAGAGAAACATCACTTGAATGCTGCAATGTTGCAGATTTTGAAAGACTTGAAAAGAAAGATAGACTCTGGACGAGGTACAGCAAGGCCAGAAGGCAGTAAGAGCAGTAGTAGGAGAAGGAGAACGACTTCTAGTGGATCATCTGATTCTGAAGAATCCAGAGGGGATTCAAGTTCTTCTTCTCTTAAAAGAAAAAGAAAGAGAGATGTTGAGTCCATAATTGGTCCCTTTTTAACCATCCCTAATCACCTTTTCTTCCCTTATTTTACACCATTCAGCATGCCAGTCAGACCTGTTTTCCTCACTATGTCACCTAAATTGCCAAGGTAGGACTGATTATCATTTTATCTTATTAATGCTTATGATTGTGTCAATTAAGGTTGTGTATCTCTCGAAATTATGCTAATGTGTTGTGATTTATGAAGATAGCTTGAGATGAGCAGACTGCAGGAACGTGGATCTGAACAACTCTTGAAACAAGGGGCGTTCGTAATTCAAGAGGATCCTCAAGTCCTTCAATCATCTATTAAGGCACGTGGTTCTTATGTAACATTCTAGGCAGAGCCATACAGAGTAGCCGCAACAGAATGTGCTACAATTGGGGGATCTTCAGTACAGCTGCTCGAATATTATGGCGATCTGAGAAGATCACCACTTCTGGGCCAGTTAATAGCTTTCTTGCATTTTCTATATTTGCACCATGCCATGTTTTGTAACAACCAGTGTATTCAGGGCGTCTGAAGATCAGAGATCTTCATGGATACCCTTTGTAATAGGATCGGATGTTATAATCTGTATGTATAAAAGCGGGAAGCTGTCTCGACTCAGGGGGTTGGAAAATAGACAATTCATTCTTATATTGACAGTGGAAGTAATCTGTAATCATTCCTTCTTTTAATATAAAGAGTTACTGCTGATTTAATGGAGCTGTACATTGTTCATCCAGCGTCTCTGTGTGAAGGTTGGGCCCGCCTTCTGCAGAGACTGCTGAGTTAAAGTAGGATTTCTGAATTTATTATCGTGTGATGTTCTGCTGGTTATATTATCTGTGTGCACAGCAGTAGTATGTGTGAGTTTGCAGTATTACATTTTCTGAGATTGATAATTGCTACAGAGTAACAGTCGACTGGGTAAATAGTTTTCTTTATGCAATTCATACAATAGTTGTACACAGCCCTGTTCATCTCACGGTGTTGGACTGTCATCCCACGAATCCTTGCAATTCCTTTATGGTTATAATCGTCGATTTTTATTTCTGCAATTCAATTCTTTATGATAGCTGAACTTAATTTGTTGCAATTGAATTTTTAGATTACATTCAGTTTATGTTTATGAATTTCAGAGTGATTAGATTGAGTAGGCGAATCACTTGTTCTGGGGTATGAATAGGATTTCTTTTCTGTCCGCGGTTGTCATTTGAATCTGATTTCATTTCCTGTTGATGCATGGTAGGAAGCAATTGAATTTGTAGTGTTTAGAAGATTGGTGGGATTACACAGATTCTGAGGGATGAACATGGTTGTTAAAGTGTAAAGTGTTTAATTACAATGATCTGGTGTTTAAGCATAGACTGTGCATTTATCCTTTGAAATAAAAGACTTCCTCGGGTTGAAAATAAATTTCGTATGCTCTGTGTGTTGATAATTACTTATGTGCATTTAGGGTGCTCGACATTTTGGCGCCGTTGCCGGGGAAGGATAAAAATTAAACACTACCATTAGTTGCATCTGGTAAATTATTTTTAGTCAGTTTTCCTTTCTAGTCAGTTGTTAGTCAGTTTCTTTTTTTTCTCTTTGATGAAATGGTTTGGTTTGCATGAATACGAGAAGGGTAAAACACGATCAACTCCCAAAACCCCACAAAATACTAACAGTGCAGGTGGCTCGGGTCGCGGTTGAGGAGAACCATTGGGCAGAAGGATGTTCATCGACGATCTTGTTGACAGAACTGATTCATCCACCAGGGCTCGTCTTCAAGAAAATCCTATCAGAAGAAACCCTGTCGATTCTGGGGCGCTAGCATCGGGATCCACAGTGGAGAATACAAGAGCAGCTGCGATTTCCTTGAACATCCCTGCAAACAAAGACACAGCTGTTACAACTGGACCTGCTGGTAGAGGTCCGACCTACCACATTAACAGGAAGGTTGTAACTCAGGAAGAGTGGGATCAGTACCACCAGAAGTTCGAGGATCAGTGGACGAACAAAGAAAGGAGAGAGGAATAGGAGAAGGACGAAGAAAAGAACGCGGGAAGAAACGAAGAGTAGAAAACTGAAGAAGAGATGAGTAACAGACACGGGGCCGACGAGGAGGAGGTAATGGGAGAAAACTATCATCATGGAAATCGCTCCCTGCCAGAAGGAATGGTGGCTACACTACAATTTCCAATTCAACAACCAGATGGGGCAGCTCCTATGAAGAATATTTCACCATCGGTGTTACCTCGTTTCCATGGAAAGGCGGCAGAAGACCCAGACGAATTCCTTTTTGAATTCGATATTCTTTGTCACAGCTATGATTATATCACCAATGCCCAAAAGCTAAAACTTTTTCTGCCACCCTGAAGGACAATGCATTACGCTGGTTCATGAGCCTTGGGGGAGGAACCATCGCTAATTGGGATGCAATGAAACAAGTGTTCCTGGAGAAATATCAGGAATATTGTAACACCAAGGACAAGAGAGAGGAATTATTTAAAATGGTGCAGAAGGAGGACGAAAGCTTGGAAGATTTTGTGGAAAGACTGTTGTACAATGTGCAGAGAGCTGGGCAAACGAACATGGGGCTGGACGTACTCAAGATAATCTTGCTCTGCGGGATTAGGCATGATTGTTTAGACATGTTAAACCTGCTTGGTAAGGGAGATATCTCCAAAGAACCTTTTGCAAAAATTGTGGAACTGTGCAAGAGATACTCCAGGGGGTCTTCCAGGAACAATAAGCAGGACAAACGAGATAAGCTGGAACGTGACGTCTTCGACCGAACTCAGAAGTCATCCAACGGAGGTGCTACCCATGCAGAGATAGGCAATCTTCTTGAAAATTTTAAAACAGAAATGATGAGCTCCATCTCCTCGGAGATCGATGTCCTGAAGGCAAAACAAAAACAAGCAGTGGAGGATCTCACATTAGGCGTGTTCTGCCCTCTATGTAGAAAGAATCATCCGCTAAGAGAATGTCTGCTTGACAAAGTAAATGTCTGTCAGCTGTGTGAGCTGAACCACGACATGAAAGAATGCCCCTCACTGCTGCAAGTAAAGGCCGTTCTGCAGGCATTAAACCCGGATGTTGAAGCAGCCTACTTTATTGTACAGAAGAAACCATGGCAGCCTCAAAATCAAGGTATGTCTCCAGACTCGTTTTTGAATAATATGGGAAATTGGAATAATAATATGCAAAATGTGAATACACAATTCCCTTCAAATTATGCTCAGTGGAACTCTTCCCAGCCTGCAATGCAAAACTATAACTCATGGAGTCCTTGGACACAGCCACCACATCAACCTACGTCGTGGTCCCCTGGATGGAGGAATTTCCATCCTGGGAACCAGTTTCCTCAACCACCTCAACCCCAACAAACACCATATCTTCCTCAGTTTCCCCAATTCCCTCAATTTCCTCCATATCCTCAATACCTACCTCAGCAGTCGCAGCTGCAGTTGCAGAACAATTATGTCCCGAATATGCCAATACGCCCTCAACTTCCTACCCAACCTAATCCTAACCCAAACAATAAAGCAGTCCATCAATTGGAGACTATTAACATGCCGGCCTACTCTCTTTCCCCTGTATCCTGTAATGACATCCATTTACGATCTGGAAAAATAGTAGAACCTGTAATCACAGAGGATGTTTCACCCTCTGTGCATAAAGGAGAAGGGAGCTCACAGCATCCATTTGACACAGTTCCTATAATTTTAGATGCTGAGCATCCCTTAGAAGGGCAGGCTGAAACATCCAACAATAAATCTGACAATGCACAGCCTTCCCAGTTGATAAAGCAATCACCATACCCCGAAAGACTAATGCTACCAAGAACGGGGGGGCAATCTCAATTTAACCTCCTCGGAGAGTTAAGGAACCTTTATGTTAAAATCCCCCTTCTGCAAGCTCTTCAAGATGTGCCTATTTACGCTAGAATAGTTCGGGACCTGTGCACTAAGAGACCAGGAAGGAAACCTAGGGATCCTACTACTGTTCATGTCATAGGGAACTTATCTGCCTTGATGACAGGAAAAATCCCTGTGACTAAATATGATGACCCTGGCAATCCTACCGTCACTGTGCAGATAGGACGAACACAGATACCCAACGTGCTAGTGGATCTAGGAGCAGCAATAAATGTTATAACAATAGAGACTGTAAAGAAGCTTGGGATCACTAATCTTAGACCGACCCCTACTATTTTGGAATTAGCAGACAGATCCACCATCCGGCCCGAAGGGATTCTGGACGACCTTATCATCTCAGTTGATTCATGGGAGTACCCAGCTGAATTTTTGGTATTACAACCAAAATCGCAGCTGGGGGGACACCCATTGATCCTGGGGAGACCTTGGTTGGCCACGGCTGATGCTTGTATCAGCAGTCGATCGGGATCCATGACTATATCTGATGGTAGGGATACTAAACACCTCACCCTTTATCCTCCATCTTGGCCAAGTCTAGAAGCTAAAACATCCCTTTGGGTAGAGCAGGAGGAGGAGGAGGATGTCCAACCACTTTTAACCATAGGGAAGGCCTTAAGTTTTAAAACTGAAATAGAAGATGACACTATTAGCAATTTTATTAGTGAACCCACTTCAGTGAATAGAGAGGTCTATCAAATTCTGAACACTACCTTGGGCAAGGAAGAACAAGAAAATCTTACGGAAGAAGCCTTAGTTGGTGGCACAAACATAATCCCGGTTCTGAAAAATTCAGAAAGTATTCCTATTGAGATAGAGCCTGGGAGGACTTTGAATATCAATCCTAGTCTCTCCTTAGATGAACAGAAACGCCTGATCAGCCTCTTGAAAAAACACAAGGGGGCATTTGCCTGGGAGTATACAGATATGAGGGGTATTCCCTCTAATCTGTGCACTTGTCACATCTATATTAAAAGTGACTCCCAGCCTGTGTGTCAACCCCAATGATGCATGAACCCCAATCTGAGGGATATAGTGAAGGAGGAAATCCAGAAACTTTTGGAAGCAGGATTCATATATCCTATTTCAGATAGTGAGTGGGTTTCTCCACTCATGATTGTACCCAAGAAAAATGGGAAATGGAGGGTCTGTGTTGATTACAGGGAATTGAACAAAGCAACTCAAAAGGATCATTTCCCTTTGCCCTTTATTGACCAAGTACTTGATACTCTGGCTGGGAAGAAGTTCTTCTCCTTCCTAGATGGTTTTAGTGGGTACAACCAAATCCATATTGCTCCTGAGGATCAGGATAAAACCACCTTCACCTGTCCCTGGGGAACGTTTGCCTACAGAGTGCTTCCCTTTGGATTATGTAACACACCAACAATGTTCCAAAGAGCTGTGATTGGAATATTCTCTGAATTAGTCAATGATAGCATGGAAATATTCATGGATGATTTTACTCCCTATGGCAGGAATTTTGACGAAGCACTGGAGAATTTAAAGAAGGTTTTAATTCGCTGTGAACAGACTCAGCTCTCATTAAGCACTGAAAAGTGCCATATGATGATGAGTGAGGGGGTGGTATTAGGGCATTTTATCTCTGCCAATGGCATTTAGGTAGATCCTTCAAAAATCAAAGTAATAAAAAATATACCTACCCCTTCAACTCAAAAAGAGGTGAGAAGTTTTCTGGGACATGCCGGGTATTATCGGAGGTTTATAGAAATTTTCTCCAAACTGGCCTCCCCTTTGTTCTCTTTGCTAATGAAGGATGCACAGTTTGTGTGGAATACAGCATGCCAGACAGCATTTGATGTGCTTAAAGAGAAGCTATCCACAGCCCCCATCTTAAGAGGACCTAATTGGACCTTGCCCTTCCATATTTCTTCAGATGCCTCTGACACTACCATTGGAGCAATATTAGGACAGCAGGATGGCCAAGTGCCTTATGCCATCTACTATGTTAGTAAAAACTTAGCCCCTGCTGAACTTAATTATACTGTTACTGAAAAAGAATTCCTAGCTATTGTTTACTCTATCAATAAATTTCGACATTATATCACCGGGTATCCTACATTTGTGCACATTGACCACTCTGCCATTAAATATTTAATGAACAAACCTGTTACCAATGCCAGAGTGACCAGATGGATTTTGTTGTTGCAAGAATTTGATATCACCATTATAGATAAACCTGGGAAAGAAAATGTTGTTGCTGATTTTTTATCCCGTCTTACTAACAGTGATGACAATTTGCCTGTTGAGGATTCTTTCCCAGATGAACATCTATTCGCACTTTCAGCTCATTCTCCATGGTATGTAGACGTCGCTAACTATTTGGTTGCAGGAAAGCTCCCGCCATATATGTCAAAACGAGAAAAAAGAAAAATTATTCAGCAGAGTGCCAGGTTTTGTTGGCTAAATGGTCATCTCTTCTACACAGGGCCTGATCTTGAGATCAGGAGATGTGTAAGAGAAGATGAAATCTTTCCTATATTAAAAGCTGGTCATGAGGGGCCTTGTGGAGGGCACTTTGCAGATAAAAGAACAGGGCATAAAGCACTGCGAATGGGCTACTACTGGCCGACTATGTTCAGGGATGCTAAACGGTATGTTCAATCCTGTGACAGCTACCAAAGGATGGGCCAACCTAATAAAACAGATCAGATGCCCCTACAATCCCAACTCGTAGTTGAACCATTTGAGAGATGGGCACTGGATTTCGTTGGCCCCATCAGCCCCCCTTCCAGACAGAAGGTCTACATTCTGGTTTGTACTGATTATATGACCAAATGGGTGGAGGCTGTAGCTTTGGCCAAGGCTAATGACCAGGCAGTGATTGATTTTCTGTACAATGAGATCTTTACTCGCTTCGGGGTACCAAAAGAAGTAGTTACCGATGGGGGCCGTAATTCACATCACACCAATTTGAATCCTTGCTCCGGAAGTATCATGTGCAGCAAAGGGTGTCTTCACCTTACCACCCCCAAGCCAATGGTCAGGTGGAGAGTACCAATAAGGTTATTGAAAACATCCTTACTAAAACAGTTAACAGCCATCGAAGGGATTGGGCTAACAGGCTTCCAGAAGCACTGTGGGCATATCGCACGACTTGGTGCAGCACCACAGGTTTCTCCCCATATGATCTAGTGTATGGAAAGAGTGCCACCTTTCCAATTGAGTTTGAGATTAAAACCCTGAAAATAGCCACTGAAATGAATCTGGATGTAACAAAAGCTCAGAAGCGAAGATTGAATCAATTAAATGAATTGGACGAGAAGCGGTTAGCTGCAGTGGACCAGACTTTGTTGCTTCAGCAACAAAGATCTAATTGGCATGACCAATTTATTAAAAATAAAGTCTTCAGCGAAGGAGACTGGGCGTTGCTCTATGACTCCAGATTCAAAAGGGATTTTAAAGGTAAATTGCGTACAAGGTGGCTAGGTCCATACTTGGTTGACAGGGTCTTTGACAATGGTACTGTCCGTCTGGTGACCATTGATGACAACTGCATACCATTACTGGCTAATGGCCACAGACTGCGACTATATCCCAGGCCTATTTCGAAAGATGCATTTGTTTCGCAAATCACCGCCGATCCAGAGTATCAGCTAACATCAGGGCAGGAACTTCTCTTTGCCTCTGCTAACCTTTGAACTGTAAATCGCACTTTGAATCGTTGTACATAAATAAGTTTTCTTTTTCCTACTGTTGCGTATAATTTTTTTATTTTCTTTTTGCATTTGATCTTTTCGATTGTTGTTATTTTTCATAAATTTGCAGGGAAGTGCCAGGTGAATGCCCAGATTGGGCCTATTGAACGGGAGTCATCTTCCTTCGCTTCCCTGTGTCGCATTTTCCTTTTTTCCCCAAAATAAATTTTTCCCGGCGGCTGAAACATAATTTCCGGCGGTTGAAACATAATTCTCGGCGGCTGAAACATATTTCCCGGCAGCTGCGACATCTTTTTCCAGCCGTGATCCATTTCCCGGCAGCCGCGACATCTTTTTCCAGCCATTGTGACCTTTTTCCGGCAGCTGTGACCCTTTCTCGATGACCAGAAAATCATTACTTTCCGGCAACCATGACCCATTTCCCAGTTTCCCGACAGCCGCGACATCCTTTTTCCAGCCGTTGTGAACTTTTTCCGACAGCCGTGAACCATTTCCCGGTGGCTGCAACATACTTTCCGGCAGCGGTGATCCATTTCCCGGCGGCTGAAACAAATTTTCCGGCGGCTACAACATATTTACCGGCGGCTGTGACATGTTCTCTGAGGACCGTCGAACCTTTCCTGGCAGCCGTGATTTTTTCTACTACAGTCAATCTTTTTCCTGACGCCGTGAATCATCTTTGGTGGCTGCAACATCTTCTTCGTCGGCCGCAACATCATGCTAGGAAACTACAACTCCGCTCTATTTGGCGAACATTTCCAGTATTAAAGATTATTTTCTTGCAGCTGGCAGTGGTAACTCCTGTGTTAACAAAAGAATATTGCTTCCACTACTAGATATGGCTCTGATTTATACCACTCGTGCCGGCCAACTTGGCATAATTCCGACCCTGGTGACGCAATGGTTTTTGTTTCATTGGCGGAAGGCATTATGGCATTATCCTTGTCATTATGATTAAATTAATGCCTACACACGAGCTCGGCTTTGCAGCGTCAGCAATCGCACGCCCCACCATTCTCCGCAGGCTATCCGACGCACAGTCTCATGAGGTATGGCTTTGATTTTCACGTGATTAAGTATTGATTTGATTTAACGATATCAGTCGTGCCTTTATACGTACTATCATTATGTCTTAATTAATCTCTTCCCTCGTGCGACGTAAAAACTCATAACCGCCACCTTCCCCAATTTGGCATAAAAATTTCGAACCTCCCTCTGTACTGAACTTTCCAAATTTGCCATTTTCTTTTCTCAACATCTTTGCTCAGCGATCTGTGTGCATCCTCTGCTCCGCAATCTCCATTCTTGGACTCTGTAGCTTTGCAGCCAGTACTATGGGGCTTCCAGCTCGTCATGAACCGTTGAATACGCAGGAACTCAGAAACAATCCTGCGGTTTTTGCCATCTTTCAAGCCGCTGGATGGATTAAATTTTTTGAGCGACTAGATGGATTTAACCGGGAAGCAGCGTTGCAATTTGATTTACACCTCAAGGACACTCACTCTGAGGTATGGGGGCTGCGAATAGAAGTCTTCGAGGCCATTATATCCGAGGTTACTGCTCTTCCACAGGTGGGAAAGGCATGGTTTGAACGACGAGTCCCCACGACGATTGCACGGGAGGAATTTCTACGAGAGGGGGAGCAAGTTCAATCATCAAAGAGAGGAATTGCACTACACTCACTGCCGCGACCATGGGATCAGGTTGCTGTCTTCCTCAAGAAGTACATCACTTGCGAAGGTAGGTACCAAACTGTTTATAATTCTGAGCTACCTTTGCTTTCCCATCTTCGCCATGGCATTTTGTTGAATATTCCATATTATCTGTTCCATGACCTGCGCCATATGGCAATGTTTGTCCAAACTGCTAAACATCCACATGTCTCCTTAACCCACCATGGTCTTATAAAATTAATCATTTTAAGAACCCTGGCCCAGCACAATATCACCTGGGATCAATTCACAGCCCGCACTAAGGAACTTGCTCCTTTGTCGGGCGTCCCAGCAGAACAGGCACAGCTTCAACAACATCAGGAGGACCGGAGTCCCTCCAATGTAGTTGGGGGGGGGGGTAATATTGCACCAGAACAGAGACAACAGGGAACACAAGCAGAACCATTGGGGGAAGCTGTTAATAAAAATATTGTGGAACACACAGACAACAGGGCAGCTCAGACACCAGAAGGTGAAATTGGAGCAGCATCAAATGCTGCGACAATTGAACCTAAAGGTGGCAGAGCCAGGACAAGCGAAGAAAATACTGAACTGGTAACTATTGAGTCCTCACCTGAGTGGGGAGGAGGAACTTTAATTGAGGAGGAACATCCTGAGGAGCAAGAAAACATCCTCTCGACCTCAGCTATGAATTCCGACATCCTAGGGCAACAAAAGAAAACATCTCAAAGAAAGAGATCAATTAAGGAACTCAATATAACCTCACCAGTCAGAAGGAAAAGAAATAAATCAGTTGAGGCAACAAAGGCAGTCAAAAGTAGATGGACAACCCTAGAGGCATAGGTTGAGTTTCCAATCCTTGTACCAAAGCCAATGGATGCTCCACAAAAGGCAGTCGAGGAGGAACCCAGCATAGAAGGACTTCTGGAAGAAAACCCACTATTAAAAGAGGAAGTCCAAGTACTTCGAAGGGAATTGTAGACATGGAAGGAAACCTGTAGAAAACAAGGTGAGAGGAAAATGTATACATTGGTTGAAGCTGCAGAGCAGTTGGAGGAATCAAACTCTACCGAGCCTGGCAAGGAAGATGAGCGAGTGGTTTGTCCTGCCTGTGGGGAAATCTTCAAGGAGGCAGGCCATAAGATCATCCTTCGCACCTGTACAGCACAGCAGTCCGAGGCCACAATAGAGGAAGATGCGGAAAGAGAAGGTGCTGCAACACAAGAACCAGCATCTTTAAACCTCCTTGCTGAAGTTGCCATCAATCCTGTGACAGAGGAGAAAAAGGATGAAATCATGCATGATGTCGGGGACAAAGAATGCACTGTAATCCCAGAATGCTCCCATGACAAAGAAATTGTAGACACTGAGCCACAAGGGCAGGACATTAATGAACCAGAACAGGGGGCTGTAACACAAGAACCAGCAACCCTGAATATACTTGTCCAATTGGACGAGCAAGTAGGAGATGGATTGCAATCACAGGAAGATGAAGAAATAGGCCAGAATGTTGCAACACAAGAACCAACATTCTTGGAGGCTGCAGCAAGGATTCCTGAAGAGAAATTAGAAGATAATCATGGAATGGATAACATTTATGATGCACAGTGGAGTGAGGATGAACAGGTACAGACACAGTCCTCAGGTGACACCGTAATCCTCGAAGATGAGCTGTGCAGTGAGGAAGATATCCAATCTTAAGGGCAGGAGGACAAAGAAGACACTGTTCCACAAGAACCAGTGTCTCTTGAAATGATGGATGCAGCTGTTGAAGAAAACCCGGAGAATGTTGTTGTTACACAAGAACCAGCAACACAAGAATTGAATCCAGCTGTTGAAGAAAATCTAGAGGATGTTGCTGCCACACAAGAACCAGCAACACAAACATTGAATTCAGAAATACAGATGGAAGACACTGTTACACAAGAACCAGTGTCCCTAAAAGCAATGGAGGTGGCTGCTGAGGAGAGTCTAAAGGATGTTGTTGTTACACAAGAACCAGCAACACAAGAACTAATGTCAGGGATGCAAGAAGAGAACCCAGGGGATGTTGATGCTACACAAGAACCAGTAACACAAGAATTAAATTCAGAAATGCAGGTTGACCAGGGAGAAGACACTGTCACACAAGAACCAGTGTCTCAGCAAGCCATGAATACAGCTGTGGAAGGTAATCTAGGGGATGTTGCTGTCACACAAGAACCAGTAACTCTCATAGAAAACTTAGATGTGCTGGAGAATACTGTCCCATAAGAACCAGTATCCCTCCCTCTCAAAAATTTCATTGATTTGGATTCAGAGCAGGAAGAGCATTATAAAAAGGAGATTTTAAACCTCACAGCAGAAGTCTCAGCCCTGAGGATGGAAGTGATCAATTGGAAAAGTCAGGTGGAAGAAGACCAGAATAATATGATTGCTTTGAGTGAGCATAGAAGAGTTATTAGAGCACTGGAAGAGCAGGGGGGCGAAGAGCGTATGGCTCACAGAGTTCAGATAGAAGAGCTGCATAACAAGATAAGGGAGTTGAAAAAGTTTCAATCCATGAAGAAGGATAAGGAACAGATGTATGCCCTATCCCTGAAACTCATAGGCACCAAGAAGCCCTCTTCCTCTTATCCAGTATTTCTCTTCGAGCAGTTTGTCTGGTTTAAATTAAAAGCTATACAGGAGGGGAGGTCGTTCGAAATCACAACCTCAAAAAAGTTTTTGGAGACGTTCTTTGGAAGTGATTTTGAGGAGCAGAACTTACTGTGTGAACTCTACTTGCACGAGATGGCTTTCCCCCTAGACCGCCATTCGAATCTTGTTCCATTTACAGGGGATGTTCAGCTCAAAGCCTTTGCTTCCTTTGTAAGCAACCATGTTCAGTGGGAAAGGTCTTTTCAGACCTTTTCCCACAATGAAGCTCATACTAATTTATGGATTCGTAGTGAGCCCCAGAATCCTGGCATTCTCTTGGCTCGGTACAGAAGTCTCCTTTCCAGTCCTTCCCAGGTACAACATATCATGAATTTGTAGGAAGAGGTAATCTCCACTTGTACCAAATCCATTTCCAGGTAGGGGTAGGTTGCATTGGAAGGCAGCAAGCACAGATGGCAGGCTGCCTCCTCTGCGCTTAGAAATCGGGACCCCTACTGCTTTAAGAATTTTAAACATGCACTCTCTAGAGTCAAGGGTTACGTAGGGAGTATGAAGGAATCTAGAGTTAACTGGCTGGGTTTAAAGTTTAAATTTCCTCTCATTTGGTGGCCAGCAACACCATATAACATGGATTTCTCCCTGACTAGAGTAGAAGAACAGAGGTGCTGACAGCACTGGGTTGCTCATAGAGACTTTCTGAGGACAGATGAGGAACCTGAGTTTCCATACAATTTTTCCTCCCTTCATGAACAAAGCTCAATGCAGGACTCAGACTCCGAATGATGCAGGTTGTTGCATGAGGACATGCAACAGGGTAGTTGGGGGGAGATGTTGAGTCCAGAATTGGTCCCTTTTTAACCATCCCTAATCACCTTTTCTTCCCTTATTTTACACCAGTCAGCATGCCAGTCAGACCTGTTTTCCTCACTATGTCCCCTAAATTGCCAAGGTAAGACTGATTATTGTTTTATCTTATTAATGCTTATGATTGTGTCAATTAAGGCTGTGTGTCTCTCGAAATTATGCTAATGTGTTGTGATTTATGAAGATAGCTTGAGATGAGTAGACTACAGGAACGTGGAGCTGAACAAGTCTTGAAACAAGGGGCGTTCGTGATTCAAGAGGATCCTCAAGTCCTTCAATCATCTATTAAGGCACGTGGTTATTATGTAACATTCCAGGCAGAGCCGGACAAAGTAGCCACAACAGAATGTGCTACAATTGGGGGATCTTCAGTACAGCTGCTCGAATATTATGGCGATCTGAGAAGATCGCCACATCTGGGCCAGTTAACAGCTTTCTTGCATTTTCTATATTTGCACCATGCCACGTTTTGTAACAACCAGTGTATTCAGGGTGCCTGAAGATCAGAGATCTTCATGGCTGCCCTTTGTAATAGGATCGGATGTTATAATCTGTATGTATAAAAGCGGGAAGCTGTCTCGAATCAGGGGGTTGGAAAATAGACAATTCATTCTTATATTGACAGTGGAAGTAATCTGTAATCATTCCTTCTTTTAATATAAAGAGTTACTGCTGATTTAAGGGAGCTGTACATTGTTCATCCAGCGTCTCTGTGTGAAGGCTGGGCCCGCCTTCTGCAGAGACTGCTAAGTTAAAGTAGGATTTCTAAATTTATTATCGTGTGATGTTCTGCTGATTATATTATCTATGTGCGCAGCAGTAGTATGTGTGAGTTTGCAGTATTACATTTTCTGAGATTGATAATTGCTACAAAGTAACAGTCGACTGGGTAAATAGTTTCCTTTATGCAATTCATACAATAGCTCTACACAGCCCTGTTCATCTCACGGTGTCGGACTGTCATCCCACGAATCCTTGCAATTCCTTTATGGTTATAATTGTTGATTTTTATTTCTGCAATTCAATTCTTTATGATAGCTGAACTTAATTTGTTGCAATTGAATTTTTAGATTACATTTAGTTTATGTTTATGAATTTCAGAGTGATTAGATTGAGTAGGCGAATCACTTGTTCTGGGGTATGAATAGGATTTCTTTTCTGTCCGCAGTTGTCATTTGAATCTGATTTCATTTCCTGTTGATGCATGGTAGGAAGCAATTGAATTTGTAGTGTTTAGAAGATTGGTGGGATTACACAGATTCTGAGGGATGAACATGGTTGTTAAAGTGTAAAGTGTTTAATTACAATGATCTGGTGTTTAAGCATAGACTGTGCATTTATCCTTTGAAATAAAAGACTTCCTCGGGTTGACAATAAATTTCGTATGCTATGTGTGTTGATAATTATTTATCTGCATTTAGGGTGCTCAACAAGACACCATAGGGATCGCTCTCGAGATGAATTTAAGAAAGCTAAACTTCCTACATTTGATGGTGAGGTAAATACTGGACAAGAAGCTGAAGCTTGACTTCTTGGGATAAAGAAGTACTTTCAAGTGCATGATTATTCAAGAAACATGAAGGCAAGAGTCGCCATATTCAATCTGAATGGAAGGGCATCTATTTGGTGGGAACACTTCAAGCAAGTAAAGAGGATCAGTGAAAGAATACTTAAGTGGAAACTGTTCAAGAAGTATTTCAAGCAAAAATACCTCTCTGACCGGTATTATGATGACAAGATTAAGGAGTTCCATGAGCTGAGATTGGGATAGCAGACCATGGAAGAGTATGCAAATAAGTTTTTGGAGCTGTTGAGGTATGCCCGGTACATCAGAGATGAAAAAGTGAAGGTCCAGCATTTTCAGAGTGGATTACCTCATTCTTACAAAGATAGAATTGAGTTTTATGAACCTAGAACTCCTAAAGAAGCAATAAGGAAGGCTAAGTATTGCTATGAGAAAAGCAAAGGTAAGATGGATTACCATAAGGCACGGAAAGACAAGAAGAATGAGAAGTTTGACCAGAGAAAGGAAGGTTTCAAACCTTCTAACTTCAGGAATCAGTAGAAGCAGCCATTTCAAGCTGTGAGTAAACCAGTTGGAGTGACAGGAGAAAATCCTAAGGATCCACAACAGAATAGAGGGCCACTTCAATGTTGGAAATGTGGAGGACCCCACATGCGCAGAAATTGTCCACTTGGGCATGAGAGTGCAGGACCAGCTTACAACATTCAAGAAGCATAAATAGTGGGTCAAGTAGCGAGGGCAGTCCCTAGGATTTATGCAGCACTGGAGGACCGCCAAGTAGATCACCAGTCCACTGTGGTTGAAGTAGCAGGTAAGATTGCTGAGCAATCTGTTTCTATTTTGATTGTCCCTGGTTCTACGCACAGTTACATTACTCCTAGAGTAGTGGAGATTTGTGCTTTTAAGAAAGTAAATCATAGGAAGTCTTGGTTAGTTCAGCTAGCCACTGGAACTAAGAGAAAGGTCAGTGAGGTGGTAGAGAAATGTCCATTGGTCATGAATGGATTGGTCACTTGTGTAGATCTGAATGTTCTACCACTTGGTTCCTATGATGGTCTCATTGGAATGGATTGGTTAGAAGCTCACAAGGTGAAGCTTGATTGCTACAATAATACTTTCGAATGCATGAATGAAGAAGGGAACCTAGTAGTTGTGAAAGGTATTCCAAAGACGATTTCAGTACGGTAGGTTTCAGCAATGCAGTTAAAGAAGTTCTGTAGGAAGGGTTTCCAGTTGTATGCAGCTCACATTTTGGAGACATAAGGAGATGAAACTCCTAGGTTGGAGGACTATCAGGTGTTATAGGAATTCATGGATGTGTTTCCTGATGAGATTCCAGGGATTCCTCCGAAGTGGGACATTGATTTCAATATTGAACTTGTGCCAAGAACAGCACCAGTGTCCAAGGCACCCTATAGGATGAGTACACTGGAGATGCTAGAGTTGAAGATGCAACTACAAGAGTTGTTGGAAAAGAAGTATATCCGACCGAGTGTGTCTCCTTGGGGAGCACCAGTTCTGTTTGTAAAGAATAAAGATGGTACACTCAGGTTATGTATTGATTACAGACAATTGAACAAGGTTACTGTGAAGAATAAATACCCTTTGCCTAGGATTGATTACCTCTTTGATCAAATGAGAGGAGCAAAAGTATTTTCCAAGATTGACTTGAGGTCTGGTTACCATCAGGTGAGAATCAAGGATGAAGACATTCATAAGATAGCCTTCAGGACAAGGTATGGGCATTATGAGTTTGTAGTGGTACCATTTGGTCTCACAAATGCACCAACTACATTTATGTGCCTTATGAATAGTGTCTTCAGCAGATATTTGGACAAGTTTGTTCTTGTTTTCCTTGATGACATTCTTGTCTATTCTAAAAATGGGGAAGAGCATGAAGAGCATTTGAGATTGACATTGAATTTGCTCAAGGAGCATCAGTTGTATGCGAAACTAAGCAAGTGCGACTTCTATAGAGATAGAATTCAGTATTTGGGTCACATTATCTTAGAGGAGGGTATATCTGTGGACCCTAAGAAGATTGAAGCCATTATGAATTGGCCTACTCTAAGAAATGTGACATATGTAAGATCTTTTATGGGACTTGCAGGATACTACAGAAGGTTCATTGAGGGATTCTCCAAAGTTGCACATGCCATCACTTCTTTGCAAAAGAAGGGGATGAAGTTCGAATGGACATCGAGGTGTGAAGAAAGCTTCCAGCAGTTGAAGAATCTTCTCACTAGTGCACCAGTATTGAAAGTTGCAGATCCGGAGAAAGATTTTGTGGTGTGTACTGATGCATATGGACAAGGGTTTGGAGGAGTCCTTATGCAGGACAACCATGTGATATGTTATGAGTTGAGAAAGCTGAAGGAACATGAGAAGAACTATGCCACTCATGATCTAGAGCTTGTAGCCATAGTACATGCTCTCAAGATGTGGAGGCATTACTTAATGGGTAGAATATTTGAGCTCAGAACAGACCATTGTGGTCTAAAGTATTTGTTTGATCAGCCTACTTTGAATGCTAGGCAAGCAAGATGGCTGGAATTTCTATGTGAGTTTGATTTTGAAATCAAGCACATAAAGGGAAAGGAAAATAAGGTAGTTGATACACTCAGCAGGAAGGTGCAGGAAATGCATGTGGCATCTCTTAGTATTTGCCAATCAGATTTGAGGTGGCAGATTGTTAGTCTTGCTGCTGGAGATGAATTATATGAGCAGGTAAAAGACAAATTGCAACAGCAAAGTATTGAGAAGAGGTATGAGGGATATAAATTGGAGGAAGATGGACTTCTCACTTATAAAGGTAGGATTTATATTCCAGATGTAGCAGACTTGAGGAGAGTTGTTATGGATGAAATCCATTAAGCTCTGTATTCCGGTCACCCAGGATATCAGAAGACAATTGCTACAGCCAGGAAGTAGTACTTCTGTCCAGGAATGAAAAGGGATATGGCTGAGTACATTTCGAGGTGTATGAAATGTCAACAGGTAAAGGTTGAGCATGAACATCCAGCAGGCTTGTTGCAGCCTTTGCTAGTTCCGGAATGGAAATGGGAAGTTATTTCCATGGATTTTATTACAGGATTTTTGATGACATGGAGACAACATGATTCCATCATGGTTGTGGTGGACAAGTTGACAAAGGCAGCGCATTTTATACCGGTTAAGTCTACGCATAAGACGGATGACATTGCAAGGATCTTCTTGAAGGAAATTTTCAAATTGCATGGATTTCCAAAGGCAATAGTCTCTGACAGAGATGTCAAGTTCACTTCCAACTTTTGGAAGGGGTTGTTTGCAGATTTGGGTACAAAGATAAACTTTAGCACTACACACCATCCTCAGACAGATGGTCAGACAGAGAGAGTTAATCAGGTGCTTGAAGATATGCTTCGCATGTACGTAATGGACAAACCAACCAAGTGGGAAGATTACTTACACTTGGTAGAGTTTGCTTATAACAATGGACAACAAGCATCCTTGGGGATGAGCCCGTATGAAGCGTTGTATGGAAGAAGGTGTAGGACACCAGTGAACAGGATTGTGCTTGGGCTAGAGTTGCTCAAGGAAATGGAGCAAGAGGTTGTGAAGATCAGGCAAAATATGAAAGCAGCACAGGACTGACAGAAAAGCTATGCAAATAAGCATAGGGTGAACAGGGATTTCAGTGTTGGGGATCATGTTTACCTCAAAGTGAGGGCAAGGAAGAGTTCCTTGAAGCTTGGAAGTTGTGCCAAGTTGTCACCAAGATATTGTGGGCCATTTGAAGTGCTTGAAAGAATAGGTCCAGTTGCATATAGACTTGCATTTCCTGCTAGCGCTAGAGCTCATAAATTTTTTCATGTTTCTTTGATTAAAAGATATGTACATGATCCTAACCATGTGATAAATTGGGATATGATTCAGGTGGAACCCGAGGGAGAGTTCTGAACCGAGCCAATACGCATCCTCGACAGGAAGGTCACAATGCTCCAGAACCGGGCCGTAGGTTAGGTAAAGGTGCAATGGGAGCACTATGGACCTGAAGAGGCTACGTGGGAGCTGGAGAATGCCATGCGGTTGGCACATCCATTTTTGTTCAATTCTGCGAAACACTAAGGCGATACCAGTGTAGCATTTTGTTCAATTTTGTAAAGCACTGGGGATAGTGCTATTGAAGGGGAAGGGGAATGTAACACCCTAGTTTTGACCCCGTTGCATTAGATGTATATGATGTATATATTGTAATGATCATGGTGCGGAGCTAAAGGCCAAGGCCCCACCATTGATTGGTTATGCTATGTTTCGGATTTAAATTGTCACCGATGGTATATCAGGGCATGCATCATATATTAAGTTTTGTCATCATGTAAATATGCATATTTAATTGTATGAACCCGACCAGCTACATTCGCGGCAACTAAATTGAGAAGGGGCATGATTTTCACAAGGATAAGGGTGGGGGAAATGTGAAACCTTGGGCAATGAGGGAAAAAGCCATGTGTCATCTTTCCTCGTTTTACTTCAACCACCACCATTAAGAACTGCTACTGTTATTTGGGGCAGTTATGGCTGGGAGTGGAGTGTGGCAGGGTTGTCAGTCCTTTCCCACACGCACACTCCACCAACAGATTGAACCTCATGATGGGTAGAGGAATGACTACTACGCATTCTCGCTGTTGTCTATTCATACACGTGCATAAGCGGAGCTGCTCATCCTCACACAGGGACCATTGTCTGTTTATTATTCTACGCGCAGGATTTTCCTAGTTTTGACTCACACAGCGAGCTAGGAGCCGTGCTCTTTCATCCTCGATTTTCCTATGAAGGGCCATTCATGTTTTCGACTGTATGATCTCCTTACAGACTGGTATGGCCATGTAATATTCTGTCATTTCGATGTTGATATTGGGACCATTGTTCCTCCCGTGAGTTATGGTTGCCGCCATTCTCCCCAAGTTTTGTTGTGTTGCTGTGGTCTCCCTTACATTGTGATTGTTGTGGTCTTCTTCACATTTGGGGTCTGGTGCAAGTTTCCCTCACGCACAGACTGTTTGGAGTCGTTTTCCCTTATTAAGCTGTAATTGCTGATTAGTTGCATGTGTGCAATGGTTAGTATCGGACTGTGTTGGGAGCCGGGATGGGGGCTTGGTTTGCTTGATAAACCTGGTGTTTTGAATCCATACTGACAGAGCTAGAGAGCTGTCTTTCTTATCCACAACCCCTGAATAGCACTGGAAGGGAAGACAGGGCCTGAGGGACTGTATAGCAGAGAAGGGACCGATTCCTTGTGTTGGGTGTGTGTGGGTGTCTTAGAAGTCAGGCTAGTTCTGGTGTAGGTGTTCCTAGCTCTGTAATGAGCTCACCAGCCTAGCATTTAGCCTTTCCCAGCTCCTTAATAGCCTGATAAACCTAACCATGTTGGCCTGATAAACCCATCTGTGTTGGATTGGCTGTGTTTTGTGTATCCTTGGCTATGTGTAAGCCTACTTGTTCCTTATTCCTTGGAGAATCATGCCCAGCTCAGGGGTGGCAGCGTTGCTGAGAGATTAAGGAGCACGTTGGCCTATGGTTGGGTGGAACGTTGTAGCGACGTAGCTGGTTGCAGAACGAATTCTTATAAGATAAGTAACCTTGTCTATTTTACTTCTACAATCCCATTTACTGTTAAAGATTATGATGAACATGTTAAATGAACGCTTATATGAATGTATGTTACTTCCGTTGTGTATGATAAATAATTGCATCTGTGCATGTTATACTTCAATGCATTCTGTTTCAGCATTTTTATGAATTCAAATGATTATGGGGCTGGTAGCTCGGATGGTTAATGCCATAGTAGCGTCCTTACTCCTAATAAACACTAGAGTTGAAGAAGCGCACATGGCAAAGTCACCAAATTATCACAGTTTTCAATCAAAAGATTTTGAAGATTTCAGCAAACACTTTCAGCAAATGATACCTCAGATATCCCTGTTTCAATAACATTGAACAATTGGAGACGGGGAAGTATCAAGTTTCTCTCTTCTTCCACCTCTTTTATAAAAGGCAGTTCCTCTATCAGCCGACAACGTACTATCAACAACTTGGTCCACTGAGTCAATTGTCCAATAGAAGCTGGCAAACATTTCAATTCCTTGCATTCAAATATCGACAACTTCTTCTTCAAGTTCCTTAAGTCACCCAGCGAAGGCGGCAAACATTTCAATTGCTCACATCCATGGAGCACCAATTCCTTCATGTTCTTCAAGTGACACAAGGAAGGCAGCAGCGTCTCCAGCAAAGGACCTCCTATCGCCAACACTTCCAGATTGATTAGCTCTCCAATTGCACTTGGAAATTCTTTTGTATTTAAATTTGTCTGTAAGAAACGTAACTGTTCAAGCGACCTCTAATGTGCCCCTTGCGGAGGGAACACTTCAATTTTCTTACAGCCATGGAGATTTAAGTACTTCAAGGTGCTTATATTTCCTAGTGTTTTGCTTGACATGGTCAAATTATTGCAATACTTCAAGTTAAGATACTGGACTTTAATTAATTTACCAAAGGAGTCCGGCAGAGTATGCAATTTAGAGCACCAAGACAGATCGATGTGTCGAAGGTTGGTTATATAACTGAAGGAGTACGGCAGAGTTTCCAATCCATTGCACCCAAACAAAGAGATGTGTCGGAGATTGGTTAAATTACCAAAGGAGTCCGGCATTGACTTTATTTCTATCTCCAAAGCCTTTAACGACTGCAGAAGACAAAACTCTTCAGGAAATTTTCTGAGATTTGACGGATGAAGATGAAGTACAATCCGTTATAGGCTTCAGCTTCCGTGTAGACTCCGTGATGATCGTTCCTCTAATTCCCGCAACTGTAAAGGTACCTACAAAATGTTGACGTGTTTCTAATTGTCAAAAAAAAAGGTTTCCGTTCCTATGAAGTACAATATCAATTGTTTATATTCCCAATTTTAATTTAACAAATCCTGATATTCCTAATTTACCTGGAAATCTGGGATTCATTTTCCCACAATATTTCTAATTTACGTGGGAATGAATAATGAAAGCATGGCAATTGCAGAGCCCTTAAATTCTTCATTGAAATCGAGGAAGGAAGCGAAGAGTGGGGGCAGTCCTTCCAACGTAGCCATATGATATTTGGACGTTGCACCTTTGTCCAAAGAGCGATCCGACGGTGGACAGTGCGACCGCCGTTGCATTAAATACTCTGCTGCATGCAAAGTATTGTTCGCCTTGTCAAAATGCATTCCAGAGAAGAGAAGGTCTTTCTAGGAATATCATTGTCATCATCGTCATTGGTCGCCGAATCGCATGGATATTACCTGCCCATTCTCAAAACCGTGATAACCATTGGTACGCATTTATTCCTATAAAAATGATTGAAAGAGTAAAAAAGTTAAAATGGAAGATTGAAAAATTCGCACGGATATTACCTGCCCATTCTGGAAAACGTGATACCCATTGGTACGCATTTATTCTTATAAAAATGATTGAAAGAGTCAAAAAAATTAAAAGGAACGATTGAAAAATTCACACGATAGAAGCATATTGCACCTGCTAATGATTGCTACAACAAAGGCTCCAACGCCAAAGACCACACGACAACCCTTGCTTCTCAACCATCTCTCTTCTCATATCTTTAATGTCATCTTCATATATCTTTAATATCGTTTGGAATAAGCCTAGATGCATATCTTTAATGTGTTCGTGAATTTGTATATTAGTAATAACTATATTAATAAGATTAATATGTTTCGAATAAGCCTAGATGCATATATTTGATACATTGATAATGTTTTTTCTTAAGAAAATGTGTTAATTACTTGTATCTAAGAGTTAATCTAATATAACAACTACTTAATTTGTTATTGTTAAGCTCGTGGTTGTATCATCACTGGAATTAATATAATAATTGTATCTAATAGTTAATTTAAAAGTTAATAAAAATGTATTGGAGTTAATATAACAACTCTCAATTATCTCAACTCCTAGCTTCCAAATGGACTTCGACTAACTTCCAAATGGATTTCGACTAATCCTTATGCACATTAAGTGGACTCCCAAGTGCAAGATGGAGTTTGATTGTTACATGAGCTGCACATTACCATGCCACTAAGTGCAACAATCACATTAGTTCAAAGGAATTTATTAGGACTTTAAAGGTTTATTAGGAGAATAAATTTATTAAAAGTTTAGAGGTTTATTAGGAGTTTGGCTCTCAGAAGAAGTGCACATTACTTCAACTCCAGTAAAATGTTGTTTGACTAAACTTTTTGCACATTAGTTCGACTTCTAGCTGCTAGATGGAGTTCCATTGTCACATGGACTACACGTTACCATGCCATTAAGTTAGGTATCACATGAGCTATTTTTGTAATTTTTTTAAATTTTTTTTCAACTACCACAAAGTGCAGTTATTACATTTTTATAATTGTTAATTATGAATTTTGGAGATTCAATATAACTTATCCCTTTACAATATTCGACCATATCATAAACATAAACAACCTCTCCTTCATAGTTTTAGTGCCAACGTGGAGTATGGTTCACTCCAAGTTTAAGGTGATCCTCGGTAGAAATAATATTTAGAGTTTTGACTCACATTTTATTGACAAGTGACAACTAGCAGCGATGGTATAGATGGATAAATTATAATTCTTTTGTTAGCTCCCATTAAAGTAGATAGCCTTTGTTGGTAATAACTCCCGATTCTTTCTATTACATAGCCAAATGCATTCTTTTATACATCATGTGACGGTTGTGTTTCACCTTCCGTCCAGCCTTTTCGGCTTACTACTTATTCATATTTATTTATTTATTTACGTTATATAACCCTAATGGATTATATTCTAACAATCCCTCTCTTAATCCGAAGGGGTGTTCGTAAGTCCGAGCATGTTTCTGAACCTTTCAAACTTTTCTTGTCCAAGCGCTTTGGTGAAGATGTCTGCAACTTGATCATTTGTGGAACAATGTCAAAGATGGACTGTCTTGGCCTCTACATGATGTCGAATCAAATGATACTTTGTGTTGATGTGTTTGGTTTGATCATGGAATCTAGGATTCTTAGCCAGCTTGATTGCAGAAGTATTGTCGACTAGTAATGGAGTGGAGTTCTCTTGTTTTTCTTGCAAATCTTCAAGTGTCTTCCTAAGCCATACTATTTCTTTTGTTGCTTCAGTTGCAACCACATATTCTGCTTCTGTTGTTGAATCTGTCGGAACTGACTGTTTGTGTGATCTCCATGAGACAGCTGCTGATCCAAGACTCATAGTGTATCCAGAAGTTGATACTCCTGTCTCCTTATCGCCATCAAAATCTGAGTCTGAGTACCCAATAAGTTTGAAGTCATCCACTTTAGAGTACTTAAGTCCAACGTCTTGAGTCCCCTTCAAGTATATTAGAACTCTTTTTGCAGCTGACTAGTGTCCTTCACAAGGTTTATGCATGAACCTTGAAAGTATGCCAACAACATAAGAAATATCTGGTCTAGTTGTTGTAAGGTAGATAAGACTTCCTTCAAGTTGTCGATACTTGGTCGCATCCTCAAATTCTTTTCCTTCGCTTGATGTGAGCTTCATTTTCTATTCCATTGGAGTAGATATAGGGTTGCATTCTGT